>JAECUM010001013.1:0-90323 GCA_016617855.1 Megalonaias nervosa | reverse complement strand
AAATTGATTTCACCATCCACTTGCCTAAAATGACAAGTAAGTGCAATGTTACCTTGTAACTTAGCTTAACAATATAAGGGAAGCACAAGTGCAGTGAAGAAAGTTTCATAAATTTTCATAACGCTAGTTAACATGACTTCTGCATATGTAACCAGTGCTGAGATGATATATGACTTTGTTTAAGCATTAAAATTATTTTTAAATTTGTAGGTGCCTGAGCAGAAGAAGAAACAGATAAACTTTACAGTGGAGGAGGAGACTGATTCTGATTCATAATCTTAATTAAATCTAGAAAATAAACAAAAAGTGATATTAAAATATCTGTTGCATTATTTCCTTCTTTCATTTTTGTCTCTTAAAAACAAATGTCTGAACCTTCAGTCTGTAAATTCTGGGGATTCTTTATCAGCCTGTCTACATTTACCTTACACCCTGCTACTTTAAAAAAAAATAATTATCCCCATTGGGGTAGGTCCCCCCCCCCGCCTACTTTGTCAACTCACCTGCCACATTTAGATCTAATGGAAGGCCCTGCTGTAAAGCCTGTTAGTAAAACTACCCAACAAGAAGATTTCATACAATGAACAGAAAGCAATGTTTGCATATAAACCGTGTTAAAACACCTGTTCGCAACTCCTAGATGGATGGTAATGTTTACATTTTTTTGTAATGTAGATTTGAACATTCTTGCCAGCAGTAGGGAATATGTGTTTCAGAAACACAAGCCGCTTTCATCAGATTTGCATATAGGTTTTGAATGTTGTGAGAATGTTGTAGGAAGGTTTTATTATAACGTTAAACAACTACTACAATTCTTGCATTTGAAATGTAGTTCTACTCGATTCATAATGAACCATTCCATTCAAACACTCGCATTCTTGTTATTCCTTTCTACAATTGAAAAATATCCATAAAAAAAACATGCCAATTGTGTTTTATGCAAGGGTGTGGACATGCACAAAAACTTGCACATGAAGCTTGAGTAAAAATCCGACCTTGGATAAGACTTGACCCATCGATTGCCCTGGCTTGAGGGCAAAATCCGACCATGGGGATTTATCTACCCATCGACTGCTCCAGCTTGAGGGCGAAATCCAACCTCGTCCCTAAAAAGATAACCTAAATAACTGCTCTTTACCTTCTGTAAATTCCACTTGAGCTTCCTGATGCTGTTGTAGCTGCTGTTTGACAGAATCATGAACGGGGATATATTTCTTAATTGCTTCTAGTTGTTGCGCTAGTTTGGCTGTATGAAATTCCATAGCACAGACTCACTCATTATTAATATTAAAACAGCAATTTAATTACACATCACCTGTCAGCTCACCAATGATAAGTCAGTTATTTTATAACACATTGAGGGGATTGCCCCCCCCCCTTTTTTTTTTGGCACCCATGGACATCACCTCCATGCATCTGCAGTGGATACAAGGCTCAGATCATCATTTTTAATATAAGATCTCAACATTTTTTAAGACCTTGATTTTAAAGACTGACCCTTAAAATGCCAAAAAGGTCGGTTCACCCCCACCCCACTGTGGTGCATACAAGGTTCAGATCACCTTTTACAAGGTTTGTTTACCCCATTTCCAGCTGGTCAGAAGTACATAATAACTACAGAGTAGAACCTTAGTATGCATTTTTTTTGGCCCTGTTTCTCATATCCTCATACACTTGTTTTGAAATCCTTATGTTACCAACTGGGTCACCAGCATTCGTTTACAGTAAGAGCAAGTGCTGATTAAGAAGATACTAGATATGTAATGAAATTTACATATATACTACAATTCAGGTCAAAGGAAACAATAAAAATGTTTGATTTAACTATAACAATGACATATTTGCCTCAGGTGTGTGACCCTGAATGAATATTAGCTGTCCATTGGTTTTCTTGACCTTTCTTTACTAGGAAATTGACAGTAGAGATTTCTGCGATGGTGAAGGCAATGTAAAAATTGGTTACTATGACATACACTTTTTATTCCATGTAAGAAAATAATAAATCCATTGGTAAGGTTATAGTCTGAAAATCTTCATTATGTTAATATAGGGGAAAAAACTTTGTTTTGAAAAAGGGTTTAAGAGTTCATAAATATTTTTCAAACCTGAATAAAGATATAACAGAATGCTTTCTGTTGTGATTTTAATAGTTTCTTTCAATATGAAAATGCACAAGTTAGAATTTCTAGAACTTTAGTTTATAAATGTCTTCAAAAAATTATGTTAATATGCGGGAATAATCTTTGTTATGAAATAAACCAAGAAGATCTTGTATGAATTCATGTTATCTTTAAATATGATATTTCTCTGAAAATACCTGGAAGAAAAAACATGCTGGTGCCACTCATACATACAATGTGGTTGCCACAGTGGCCATATTAAGAATTTTTTTATTGCTACTTCTGAATGGATAATTGTGTCAGCGTGTCAACATGTGTATAAAATACTTATGTTGATATCTAGCAGGTCCTAAATGAGAATTATGGTGCTTGCACAGACATCCTATAAGGCCACCACCGTGGTCATCCTGAAAATCTTGTTATCACTACTTCTCCTGAATGAATCATCATATCAGTGAAAGATTTCTTATGATGTCTAGTTGGACACTAATGAAAATAGTGCCAATCTGACCTACAATATGGCTGTTATAATGGCCTTCTGGAAAACCCTTTCATTGCTACTTCTCCTAGATGGCTGGTCATTTTGACATTGTGCTTTCACCAGAAGACTTATTTGATGTATAGTTGGCCCTATATGGAACTCAGGATATGGTTTTGATGTCTAGTTGGTCCTAAATGTGGTTTTTGCTCTTAGACTTCTAATGGTATTATAGTTGGTCCTTTTATGAAATTGCTGTACAAAATTAAAAGGCATTCATGTGTTATACCAAGTTTTGATAAAATCATCTTCACTACATAGGATTTCTTGATCCACTTTGGCATATGTAGTTACCTAAAACAGTGTTTTGAACAATTAAGTGCCCTCTTGCAAATAAAACACTAACTGCAAGCTTTTACCAATGCAAGAGCTCCTTATATAAGTAGCTAAGTATTCAGTAACTGAATTTCCACATCCACATGCATCAACTCAGAATTAAAAGTTGCAAAAAATATACAAATTAGAAAATCTTACTTGAGACATGTGTCACTTTGTATGTTGGGTGTTTTGATTATTTCTAACAATTTAAATGCAACAAGGGATTGATTGGGTTAATTTCTGTAAGCTGTATTCAATCATGAGGCCCTGGGTAACAGAGTGGTCTAGGCACTCACTTCACTCAAACTTCTCAACTCTCTCTAGTCCAACCAATGTGTGTATATGAGAAAGCTTGCCAGTAACTTCGTGTGTGTTGGTGGTTCTTTCCAGAGATTTCCTCCAATAAATATGCTCGCTGCCATGTAAAGCCTATGATGTACTGAAAAATGGTGTTAAGCCCCATACAAGCAAACTAAACATATTCAGTGATGTAATGGAACAGTAGACACCATTTTAGCTAAATATGCCAAGAACTGATTTAGAGACTTGGTTAGTGATGATGATCCAAAATTGGCTAGAGATTAAACAGATAAAAGAAATGACCATTCATGGCACTGTAATATAACAGATGAGGGAAAACAAAAGTTTACTGCATTTGAACCTTTCTTTCTTCACAATTTCAGTTTAATTTAAGTCATAAGTGCCCTTACTTTGCCTTACCAGCCATACAGAAAGATATTACCTCAAGCCCTAGCACTGATAATGCCTCACAAATAAGCATTGTCTTCTATGCAGTCTCAGGTCTGAGTATATTTCTAACAATACTGTATATCCAATTTGTTTATAAAATTCTTTCTCACAAGGTACAGTTGTCAGAGAGATGCTCATGATAAATTCAACAAGTGTGGTAATGAAGGGACAGGCATTCTTTATTTATGCACACATCCTAAAGAGACATAGCTATGTTTGTATCAACCATATCCCTTAACTGAAGAATGGAGCATCTAGCATCAGCTGCATCAATTAAGATGTGGCCCACGCAAAATACTGCAAGGATTATGGTCTATTTTAGAGCACAATGGGCATGAATTACTGTTGCAGACTGGGGGAAGTAATCTAGAATTTATTAATATCGTCAAGCTAAATAAAGTAAAGTTTTCATCTGTGATATGTGGAATCATTCTTGCACATGGTTTACAAGAATTGCCTTTGGGTCATCTTTTTTTCTTTTTTCTTCGTCTTTCCAGCTTATGGTATCTTGATCAGTCTTGTGGTGCTGTGCAAGTGCACTTGATGATTACCACAGCCAGTGACATATTGTATCAAATTTTCTGGGATGAGATGATTAAATGCAAATTCCACATAACCTATCACCATCCTCATGTTTGCCATTTGACTTCAGTAAGTTATTTTGGGTAAATTTTAAAAAAAATCTGGACTGATGTATTGACAGTGTTCTGAATGACCATATTACATTCTCTTTACCCAACCCAGAAAATCCTGAGTGGTTTTAATACACCAAAGTAATCCAAGAAAATGAATGACAGGCACTTTACAGACAGAAGTGTATGTTTCCTGTATGCAGTGATTAAATGACAGTATTGAGTCTTTATTGTTTTAAACTGATTATACATAGGATCACCTTCAATGTGCAATATTGCATTATGATTTGAATTGAAATAGTTATGCTAATTAAGGAGCAGGCAATATTTGAATTTCAAAGATAAAATGTATGCTGTGATCACTTTAGCAGAAGGAGTTGTCAAATAAGGTGATCTTTTCTGTTAGAATAAAGGTAGTTAACTAAATTATTTTTGCAAGTTATGACATAAGTATGATTCAAAGAAAGAAAATTCATTAAAGTGAACGTATAAAATGTAAGACTGCAACTGAGTCTAGATTAACTATTTCTCCATAGACATAATCCAGACTCTGTGGCAGCAAAATTATCAAACAGGACACAACTAGGAGACAATCACATTTTCAGCCACAGTGGCTTGACAGTTATCAATGGCTTGAATTCTTGGACTCTGAAGGAAAGGTGTTTTACAGTTACTGCAGAAAGGATCCCAAACTGTCACAGATTTTAAATTGTACCAGTGGATTTGTAAGTGTAACTGACACATTCAGGATTTAATCAAGCAAGTCTCATGACTGTTTTATACCTAATAAAGCAAAATGTAGCACAGTATATTCATGACACTAGCCAGCATGTGCAAAATGTCACTTAAGTTACAGTTGCTAGCACTCCACTATGAAATATCATTTCATAATAATAACTTGTGTAACACAGTTGTCAAAAAGACAAAGATGCAAAACTATAAGATGCCTGAACTGTCAAAGGGAGAAAACAATGTTTTCCCAAGTTTTGAACCACTTAACTTGAATTCTCAGACCATGAATAGTTATCCAAAAAATTGTTACAGCCCTACTTATTACAATTGTTAGGGTATAATGAGAACTCAACTTCAGCTATAGTGTATGTATATAATTTTATTAACCAAAAGGTAACATAAAAAGTCCTGAATATCACAGGTGTAGAAACATTACAGCCTTCATTGGTAATGTCAGAAGTGAGAAAAGAGAATTAAACCGGCATATTACATGACATACTATATCCATAAAATATTGACAGGGAAAAACACTACAGAACACCATTTCTGCTGGCAGTAAGATGTTGAATCCATATGTCATAAATATCAGGTTGGACAATTTACATCTAGGACCAATACTATTCACAACTGCTCTGGTGGCCTAGTGGTTAGAGCGTCTGCCTCGGATGCGGGAGATCGTGGGTTCCATCCCCGGGTGAGTCATACCAAAGACTTACAAAAATGGGACTGACAGCTGCCTCGCTTGGCGCTCAGCATTAAGAGGTTAGTGTTAGGACTGGTCGGCCTGGTGTCAGGATAATGTGACTGGGTGGGACATCATGCTACATGTCTGCGGCATGATGCCCCAGTGCTAGACATCACTATAAACTGCCACATTGCAGACATCGTACCGATATGACTGAAAAATTGTTAAAGCTACGTTAAAAATCCAAATTACACACACACCCAATAATATTCATAATGGGCAGCCCCCACCCCACCTCCAAAGTGAGAAGGGCCTGATTTGTAATCTCACCCACCCAACCTATCACAGCCTTTATAGTACATGTACTTGAAACAAATATTGAGTCATAGTAAAACAAACTACGAAAGTTATTAAAACCTATTTGTTGTATTTCCATAACTCTGCTCAGTTAACTGTGTAAGCTGACTTAAACATGTCAGTGTATGACAGTCAAACTGAGCTATTATTAGTTAATAGCATCGATTAACAGAAGCTAAGAATTCATCAACAAGCAGTGAACAATCATCTTCACATTAAATGTCAAACATTAGCAGAGGTACAGATCCAATTCATATGGTGTCAAAACAAGTTGTTACACTGGATATAAAATCCATTTATTTCCAACAAGCCGTGAAAAATAAAGAGGATGTCCCAACTGTTTTTTTAGGGGGATTTTTACTGAACACTAACGGGTCTTTCCACTGTTGATGCCCCCAACCAAAAATATAAAAAAATAGAAGTTTGTAGTCTGCATATTGATAATTGGGTATGAATAAGATAGATATCTATAGTCAAAGAACTGGCTGAAAAGTACGCCAGGTTTTCATATTGGAAAGGTTGCATTGTTCAGTCCGCATTGAAGTTCAATATAAAGTAGCAATACATTTATGAAAATCATTTAGGCCAATGCATGAACTAATCTAACTCAACGCGGAATACCAAACTACGTGTAACTTAATCTAGTCTGCAATGCCTCATCTCTGCTCTATGTACGATGACCATACCAAAGGATGCTTTAATAGATTAATTACATAATGTTTATCGTGTGTCTTGACAACCAGTTTGCGCGCGCACACCGGAAAGTCATGTTATATATTTGTTCCTTGTGAACGTATTTTTGGGCAGTACGCTATATATATATATATATATATATATATATATATATATATATATATATATATATATATATATGTTCCTTGTGACTGTATTTGTGGGCAGTACTCTATATATTTGTTACCCGTGAAAATATTTGTGGGCAGAAAGCTATATATTTGTTCTTTGTGAACGAATTTGTGGGCAGGTACTTAGTCAACTTCAACCTTAAGGTCAGCAAAGGTCAAAACTGTCTATAAAATTTATATACCTGCCCACGAACTGAACACATGAATAGGACTATAACATAAGTATATATACTTATTTCAACATATATATAATTACTATGTAAGAAATAAAACCTATGTATAGATATTTTGATTTGAAATTTAAATTATATCATGTCCTTCCCGTAAACCTACTTTCGGGATGACTGCCCACAACGCACCTAAAACTGGTATATATATATATATATATATATATATATATATATATATATATATATATATATATATATAATGTATAACATTGGCTGTGTCGTCCACAGCTTCAGTTATGTTAAGGTCAGCAAACAGGGTCAAGTATATTCCCTGGCAGTTGATTTATTAAACTGAAAGTTTGGGACAATATTTATATAAAGTTTATTCCCCGATATATCTCAAGTTCCTGTCTCTCCTTCGTAACACAAGGGTTCACTGCCTACAACATCGTGTGCTATTATTTATATTGCTAACAATTCTACCCTGATATTTGGAGCTTCTGCTTGTTTGCCGAAGCATAAAGCTTGGAGCATAATAATCAACAATTTTAAGGTGGAGTGTGAAAGTTGTTGAAAGTTACAGAACTTCTCCATTTGTTGCTGCATTCAACTTTATCGTCTGGGATTGTCATAATTGTTTATATGTTGTGTGAATGATTTTGAGACATATCTTCAGCACCAGTGAATGAGTTCAAATTGTACGTTATGATAGTAGTGCTATCTCTATTTTTCTTTCAATAAAAGTTCTTCTTTAAAAAAATATTATTAAGCTAAAAATTACCAAAATAAACAAAATAAGTGTGCTTTGATTCTGCATATATCCGCTAATTTAGACAGAAACTGCAATAAAATAACTTACTATGTCTAATAAAAACAAAAGTATTGGATATACCTTTATACTTCGTTTACTATATTCAGTGTGAGAAATCATTAGAGTGCTGCGTTGTTTACGTACAGTGGCTTCAATATACATTTTCTCAATTTACAACACGCAGGATCCTTAAAAGACAATGCGTACTACCAATCAAGTTAGAATGGCAAATTTGAATAATACTGTGCGAATGTTGTGCAATATTTGTCCTTCTAATGGCACAGACTATAATGCTGTTTCAGTGAATCGAGTGTTGGTAAAAATTAATAATTTTCCGATGTTCTGGCCGATTTATGTCCGACGAAACCATTTCATGTTATTTATATTTTTGCAATAGTTGTTCATAAAGGGTAATTATTGTCTCTAGATGCAAATCAAATCTGGCCAAGACAAAGCAACTGTCACTGTCGATTCCGTCTTAGGACTCGTTTCAAAACACTTATATGGTGGCGGCGGTGGTAACAGTTTGCTATGGGTTTGTTTAGAGTTTTTCAACTGCATATATTTCAAGTTTTAAATTTTTGTTTTATTTCTTAAAACGCTTGATAAATTCTTTACATACAGGTATTAAACTATTTAAATGGTTTACAATTAGTTCTGCAGCATATATATGTTTAATTTACAAAGATAAAGGTGAAATGACAGAATATCTGTAGGAAGATTATCTTATTTAATCAGTAACATATTGTTACATCATTGAACAACTGGCCAAAATTGACATATAATGGATGTATGTCAGGAATAGAATATGTGTATGTCAATTTCAAGGCAACAGTTGCTTCTGTCTTCTAAGCCAAGTGAAACAATATCTTGTCATAGACCTTATAGCAAGTATACACTAATTCGAATTTGCTCCGCTGTTCTTTATTTATTATGCTGAAACTTAGACACTAACACATTGCAGATTGTTCAGTCCAATGTAATAATACAGTCCATCAGCTTGGCTAATGTTTATTTTTCTGCCATGGATGTTTCTTGTTTTCTCGACGATAATCGAAGCACGGACGCAAAGGAAAATATTCATTATATAGAATACAAATATTCACAACATAACAATGGAATTGACATCACGCAGACCCAACAGAAGCAAACTCTGGCTGTTTATATAGGTTTACACGAGGATAATGGAGCATCAGGAATTTTTTACTGAATCATTTTAAGTGAAAGTGGAGGAAAGACACGTTTCATTGACTACTTCTTCAACATTTGCATTTCTTATTTGCATGCCTATATAGCCTTCACAATACTATAAAAACCATAAGACTAACTTTTTTTGTGGTTATTGATCTAAGGTACCAAGATCTTTATTGAGTATATCGTACTTACGTCGTCCACAATCACGAGTACGAACATTTAAACATGTGTACTTGTGAATGTTGTCATGTAACTAACCTTAAAGGATACGAATCTCTGTCTTGTTTACAAATGATAAACCCAACTGACCGGATGTGACTAATAACACTTAAAAAATCAATTTCGTCGCTAACAATGACGATATAAAATTGAAACAATAGATAATAACAACCACAAACTTTATTCTACAGCAATGTAGAGATACAACGGAAACATGAGGAAGGCACACTCATGTTCAATTGCCTGAAATCAAAAAATGAGTTTGTATATTATTATTCACGTACATGCATTAGGATATAACGAAAGCCAATATGATCAGATTAATGTATTGACATTATTTTCACTGGAACACGCTTCAAATCTGTCATTGGGTTGGACAATTTTATTTATGTTCGAGAAGCGCCATTGTTTTTATTAAAGTACAATACAGCGTTGCTCTCATATGGAAAGAGGTTATATGATTAACACTGGGAATCATCATAGTTCTACAAAGAATAGGCAATTATTAATAATTGGATAGAAAAAGCGCAATCTCTTTCCCCGTACTGTTTTTACACTTTACAAATACCAGGTTCGTAGCTGACTAATACCTGAGCAGCAGATAGAGTGTACCCTACATGTGGAATTCACACACGTTTGCTTAAAATGAAACATATTTTTTTGCTTACAAAATATTGTCCCTGGCCAAATTGTAAGATAGTTACTATCTTTCAATTCGAGCAAACATATTTATTGTCCAAAAGGTCTGTACACCCTCTCTGCTGCTTATTATATTTATCGTTGACTCATCGATACATAAATAAGATACAAGGGGTTTTCTATAATTAAACAATAAAACATATTTATAATGAATAATTGTGTATGGTTGTTAAAAACTTCTTCACTTTGTAATAGACCATGTCGCGGAGAATACTGCGCTCAGCATAATAGATCATTAAAAAAAATCTTCTGGTTTGCAAATCTGTCTCAAATGCGGATTAGCATCTCGTGCTGTTATATGCGCTAAATGCGGCGGTAACAGATATAGTTCATTAATACGTTATTACCAGCATAGAATTCCACGGCGAGGTTTTATCAAAGACACTCCTCCAACCGCTCGTGAATATCTACACAATTACTTTAAAGTATTTCCTGCGGTGATCAATCTTGAAGAGGATCAAAAAATAATAAATCAACGAACGCAGAAAGAAAAACAATTATCAGAAGAGTATAATATAAAAGATGAAATAAGACGAATAAAAGAGATCTGTAAAAAATTATAATGCACTCCAAAGAATTACATCGCGAGACTGAAAAAAAAATGTACAACAAAATACCATCATGATAGAGTCATTGATGATTAGTGGCAATTCACCACATTTCCTAATAAAATAATAATGAATGTGGTGAAATGCCATTCTCAGATTATCAAAATCGACATTATATCATTAGTGGTATTTCGCCACATTTCCTAATAAAATAATAATGAATGTGGTGAAATACCATCATGTTAACAGAAACTTTGTTAAGAAGTATCGTTTCTAGCCTCAGATTAATAAAATCAACACTACATCATGATGTGTGAATCCATCCATTTTCCTATAATAATATAATGAATATGGACGAATTCACACACAGAAACTTTGTTAAGAAGCATCGCTTCTATCATCAGATTAACAAAAATCATGATATGTGAATCCATCCATTTTCCTATAATAATATAATGAATATGGACGAATTCACACACAGAAACTTTGTTAAGAAGCATCGCTTCTATCATCAGATTAATAATATCATGACGCCACATGTACTTCTTCATGAACATCGATTCTAGAGTCAGAATCAGCGATACAGACAGAGTCTCTAGAGACAGAGTCTCTTAACAAGTACTGATTTACATATTCCTCTGCCGTTGGTGGAGCGTCTTTATGAGGCATATACTTCGGTTTCCTTTTATTATAATAAAGTAACATCACCCTGTATCTGTTACCGCCACAACCTGTACATATTGGTATCTTTCCTCGTACTCCATTACCACACCGCAAGCACGGTCTATTTCCTCCCGATCCTGTTCTAATCATATGGCTGTGATGAGCGCAGTATTCTTCTCGGCACGACTTTCCGCATGTCCGAGTTGATCCTTGAACTATCCAACGACAATTATTAGGTCCTCTCTGAAATGGCATTATTATATAATAATAATATTTTAATTATTTTTTAATTAGAAGTATATTCTGTATATTATATAATCATAGATATGACAGAACATATCATGTTTTATAACACAAAATATGATGCCATAGAGAGTTATAAAGTAGAATCTGATATTTACAAGCGGGGAATAATTATTCAACATTTTAATAAATTCTACGTGTTCTCAGACGATGATGAATTTAACAAGTTCGCTGGGAACTTTATTAATGAATCTTCGGTAACTGAAATAATTCCCAAATTCAGGCTTAGATATCCGGTGTTTGACTTAGACACCAAATACGTGCGTGAATTAACTAGGTATCGATATAGCGATCGTATAGACATAATAACAACCGACGAATTAATTAATACTAGCGACATCATCGACTACTTCGCTACATTATGTAATTGCGATCGTAAAGAAGTATTCTTGTTCGAAACTAACAGCGGCTATCATGTTCTTTGTAAATCAGCGCCAGTAACATTTGATCAACAACGAGATTTAACGAGTCGTGCATATGATAAGAAGAATACCTGCTGGAAGGTTGATCGACAAGCTGGTCTTCATAGCATCAAGTTAACTAACACGCGATCCCACAAACCGGGTAAACAAACGTTATGCAAAAAATTAATTTCACACGATGATCATGAGAGACTCTACGCTTCCATGTTGCTAGTTTGTCCAACCTGTATTCAGCCTGATCGCGTTGAGATTCCCACAAACGATTATATCGAAGTTCATGAAACAGATAATAAAATCATCTGCGATGAAATCCCACCAGCGGATATAGCTAGGATATCTAAGGTACTTACTGGCAAACCCGATCAGCTCATCGACGTTGTTAGTGTATCAGGAAATAGATTTACTATATCGAGAGAACCAGGTCACATGTGTAACATCTGTGAACGCAGGCACGGATATAATGAAGCACGCGGTTATATCGAAGACAAATGCGATAACTGCCTCGTGTATATTAACGATGATTATTATTCGATCTGCTGTCCTAGATCGACTGGGAAACAATTACAACTGCCAATCACTAATGAAACACAAAACAATGAAGATATCAAAAAAGATAAAAGATATATAAAGTATCTGATCGACGCGAGACGTAGATTTCGTTACCCAGGATATCTATTTACCAGAAACGCCGATTACGCATACACGGCATTACCGACACACGAATCAGGACCAGGTTGTAGAGTTATTCACGACGAAGATTATATCGACGGGTCTGCATGTGGAATGGGAAAATCCGAATCAGCATGGAAATCATTAAACGATAATCAGTCTGTGCTAGCATTATCATACAGAAAGACATTTACCGAGAAAATCAAATCCGATTGTAATATCGAGAGTTACATGGATATTGATGGTTGTATTACATTCAATCCTGGAGATAGACGTCGGGTTGTTGTGCAATGGGAATCTCTACATAGAATCCGTGGAGTCCCAGACGTGATTATTGTCGATGAATGGCATGGAATCCGCAGACAACAATTTCATTCAGCCAAACACAGCAAAGAACGATGGAATAAATTTATGATATTAGCGACGATATGCAAACGATCTAATATTATTCCGTGATAAGTTAGGACGCTCGTCTATGAAATTTATCATTAACGATTACAAACCCGATCATGATAAGAAATTTCACATCGAGATTTCTCACAAGAATAATCAAACTTCGCTTCTAGAACGATTAAACACTAGTAATGACAAAATCGCCATATTCACGCATAACAAACAATATACCGATTACTCCGTCGAGAGTTTAGCTAAGCTCATTCAACATCTAGGACATCGCGTTAGATATTATCACGCCGATACAGATCCTGCTCAAAAGAAGTCTGACTTCAGCGACATCAATCACGCATTCGATGACATCGATGTTGTTATCAGCAACCATACTCTCGAAGCGGGAGTTAGTATCGTTGATGAACGATTCAAGACTATGTACATATTCTCGGAAGAACTAGGATCTGTTGAGGCAACTAAGCAGGCTATCCACAGATTCCGTTGCGTTAACGAAATACATTATTCGTCAACGAGAAAACAACGCTCTCGCAAATTACCGATATATCGCGAATCCATCGAGAAGGTTATCGTGGATCGAGAAAGACTAATCGACAACGACACAAAATTATATAGAATTCCTAACGCCGAAGATCTACAGACTGGATTCGGATACGCTTATATCAGTGACATCATCGACGAGAATAATTCCATTATATACTTTACACCGCGGTTGATTGATGCGATGAGGAATACCGGCTATGAAATAATAGAACCACCAGTAGATGATTACGAGACTTGGTTGAGAAAAAACAATACGGATAATTCTGATAATAAAATCGATTATGATAATGATCCTAATGTCGATGAATTTTTAAAGACGTCGATAGGTGAACGAATAAAACAATCCGAGACAAAGTCAGAAACGAAGTCTCTAGAGACAAAGTCTCTTGAAGCGATGCTTCTTGATGACGATTCCATTGTTTATGAACGCAGTTATCCTCAGTATTACAAATACGATCCTAATGCAAATCTAGAACCATATCAAGCAAAGAAATCGTTTCTTAATTATATGTGTCAGTGTGATGTTAGTTTATTACCAGCTCCGCAGATAGAATACTTGTATAAAAACTCGACACAGATAAAACGAGCTCAGCGGATTATTGTTGATAAATTTAATAACGGCAGTGCAACCGCGAGAGAAATATTTAGATCAGATAAAATTAGTCCTAAAGAGAAATTAATAATAATAAGAAGATTTCTAACCGCATTGAATTTACCCGATATTGTAACTGACGATATAATGGTAACATCAGTATCGATATCAGGACCAGACCTTAGAATGTGCATCAACAATATGATTAACGATCCTGATATCTTGCGCGATTATAATAATTTACTCGCTAACTGGCCAAGCATCTTTCCTGAAACAAGATTTCGATCAAATAAATTAACTACCAGAAACATTCTTGAAAAGATTAAAGCCATCTACAGAGGTTTTGGAGCATTATTAACTGCAGACAATAAACACACAACAAGGTCAGACTACACAGTTACTTATCCTATGTTACCTAAATCAGACTTTCGCGATGATCCTCGTTGGATAAATTTCATCGATACGCGACAAGAATTTCATGGTGGTAATGATATCATCGCGGTAGATCCAAGAACCACCATGTTGAAGGTTCACATATGGAGCGTTAATGGATGGTTCAATAATTAACAAACTATCAGATTAACAAAATAACATTGTATCGTAAGTGGCATTTCATCCATTTTCCTAATAATAAATAATGAAATGGATGAAATGCCATCGTGTTATCAGATTAATAAAATCAACACTACATCAGAAGCAATACTTCTTGATGCAGATTTACAAACTGTGAATCTGTCCATTTTCCTAATAAATAATAATGAAATGGATGGATTCACACGTGTCTATTAAGACTCAGATTATCAAAATCAACATTGTATCATCATCGATATTTGATTTATAATTAAAGCATAAAATAATTCTTATTAATAATAATCATGAAAGAAAAGATTTTATTATTTCAAGGCACCGATCAATACGATACTGCGATGAAGATAATAAATGACAATAAAGGATCAATAGTCTCGAAGAATGGTATCAGATTTGCTAATACTAACGAGCGCGTAGATAGTGGTTTCTCGAAAAAATCAATAAGCGACGTAACAACGATAACTCGTAGAAATAAAGTACGTGATCGTTTGCGAAGAAAATTAGCTAACAGAACAATATCATTCAACTAGAATTATATTTTTATTATAATGAATAACACGAATAATGATGTACTCGTTTATGATATTATGCGCAACAACAGCGAATATTTTCACGATAAAATGATTGTTGATGAACACGGTAACGAGTACTATATGCCACCAAAAAATAAAGTTTCTGGAGACATAGAACTGACTTTCAGGATGATCAATAATGAGATAGTCCCGTTTGTTGGTAACGAGTCTAACATATCATCGTGGTTGGTTAATAATATCATGGACTGGTTCCGATGTGAGCTGCTAAGGAGATTTAAAATAATACACCTACCAGAAAATGAGATAATTAATTATCTTGGACGTCCTCTTAACGATAAAGAGATTCAAGCAAGAAAATCAACCGACTACACGATAGATAATTATATCAACGATATCTTTAGAGACAGAGTCTCTCACGGGAATATTCTCTCAGAAGAAAATAATTATATTAATGATGCGCGTGTTATGTTTATCCTATGTACCGATACGAATTATTTTCGCGATAAAATGATTGTTGATGGACACGGTAACGAGTACTATATGAATCCGCGAGACACCGAATTAAATTTCAGAGTGATCGATAATGAGATAATCCCGATTATTGGTGACAACACTAATATATCGCCATGGTTGTTTGATCAGGTAGCGATATTATTTTCAATCGAATGCGTGCGGAGATTTAATCTACTACGTATGCCAGAATCTGTTATAGTTGAATATCTAGGACGTCCTCTTAACGATAAAGAGATTCTAGCTAAGAATGAGGCCGATGGTTATATTATTGATAAAATCTGGAAGAATCAAACGATCATAAACGATTATAATAATCTGAATCTAGGTAGACCAGCATATTATCGGAAGAATAAGAGACGTCGTCAAAGAAATCAACGAAGATAAATAATCATCAGATTGACAAAATAACATTATATCGTAAGTGGCATTTTCATCCATTTTCCTAATAATAAATAATGAAATGGATGAAATGCCATCACGGAAATTTTATTTCTATCGACATTATATCATTAGTGGCGAAACTATCATTTTCTATAATAAATTAATGAAATGATAGTTTCGCCATCGTGTTAACAATTACGGGTGTTGTCAAATTTGAAAAGTATTATCAATCACTAATGTGTGATAATATTTACTGCGATGATTATTCAACCCCGCACAAACACTGCGTTAACTGCAATAATAGTTTTATCAAACACGGAGAAAATCAACGATGTCAAGATTGCCGATCATGGATCAAATATCTATATTGGTTGATGGACATAGTGTACTTTTAACTATGCGAGTTTAAACTTTCAGCTTCTAGCTTTAATCTTTCAGCTTCTTGCTCTCTTGCTATTTGTCTCTCAACGCTTCTCTTGATTTTTCTCATTTCACGATTAAACTCTTTTTTTAATCTTCTTCTTTCTTCATCAGAATCTAAAATTTCTGGTTCAGCTGGTAAATATCTTTTTTGTTTAACATTTTGGTGATTATTTAATTTTTCTTCGCGTTTATCAAATTTTATGCGTTCTTGTTTAGATAATTTCTTTTTAAACTTCGCGATATCGAATTCAGCTTCTTCTTTAATAATCAATTTTGCTTCTCGCCATATGTTATAAACACGTGTTAAACTAATAACGTATTTACGAGCGATCTCATCAGCTTTCACGGAGTCTCTCATCATAATGATATTGACTTTATCGGTTATAGTAAGACCATTAATTTTCTTTGGCATATATTATGTTAGAATAAATAATAATAATAATAATAATAATAATAATAATAATAATAATAATAATAATAATAATAATAATAATCAAATTAACACGATTAAATACTGATCTGTGCGTTATTATTATTATTATTATTATTATTATTATTATTATTATCATAAAACAAAAATGAATAAACACATTCCGTTGATAAAATATCAGCACAATCGTTAATAATAGCTAGCATTATTTACGTACTGTTGAAAGTCTACAATCGGATCATTTGATATCAATCAATAATTATTATTGTATCTTCCGATAAATTATTTTTTTGTTAATTATTTTTTGTAGGATAATAATATCACAGAACTTTTTCAAGTCCGGCCTAGTACTTGAGAGATTTCTCAGGTAATTACTTATGCAATCCGGACTAAATTATGCTCGTATATTTCAACGTATCTCAGTGATGGTAAAATATCCGATGAGGAGTTCGTAACGATAATGAAAACCTACGATGAAGCATTCATAGTGGAACGCGATACGTTCTCTAGTGACGGAAAGATGGAGAATTAAATAATAACGATAATAATAATGTCATCGTTAGAATTACTTCAGCAGATCGTGACTAATACAACGCCGTCAAAAACTATTATGATATCATTAAGTTCAACCAATCCTGAATT
This sequence comes from Megalonaias nervosa, assembly GCA_016617855.1. Taxonomy (NCBI): domain Eukaryota; kingdom Metazoa; phylum Mollusca; class Bivalvia; order Unionida; family Unionidae; genus Megalonaias; species Megalonaias nervosa. Next base: position 72,580 of record JAECUM010001013.1, on the reverse strand, counting down.
TAGCGTTAATTTTCCGACTGCAATTCCAGCAAAGGAAATAGCATTAGCGCAATTACGAGTTTATTATAGTTGGGCTAATATTAGATCAAAACCGTTTGGTGGACAACAACCAAATAATTCACTGGTATTTGCGAATAAAAATAAACCGGATGGAACACCTGATTGGCAAGTTGTTGGAATTTCAACAGGCAGTTATCAAATAGAACAGATTAATGATGAATTCCAACGCAGAATTAAATCTATCACAGGCAAAGAATCTAAAATAGCGATTACTGTCTACGAACCAACACTATCTGCGGTTATTGAAATAAATTCCCCTGATTACTCTGTAGATATTTATCAAAGTTCGATTAGATCAGTATTAGGATGGCCTGAAGTCGCACCTGTTTATAATGGAGTTTCAGAATCAAAAATAGAAGAATTTAAAACGAGTGAAGAAAAATTCATTAAAGATCCAGAATATCGAGGAAAACAACCATGGAGTAATAATACAAGATTTAGATTTCCAAACGAAGATAGATATTACTTTACCGATTTTGACGGTAAAAGAATCCCCAAGTTGAATAAAGCATTATTTATTGTTAACACAGACACCAGGACGAAGATTAGTTTCTATACTGTTGATGTAAGATTTATTAAACATTTTGTAGATACTCTTAAACCTGAATACGATAAAACGTTTAATCATTTAAGAAATTTACTTATTTCATTATCACAACATTATAATGAAAGTGTAAAGCAGCAAATAATCGAGTCAATAAAACATTTAAATGGTATCTTATTCGATTTATACATCGTCAATCGAAGTATTATAAACACTGCGACTAAATTCGATGGAACTCGTTACACAAATCCAGAATCTAAACAAGTATTTCTTAATCATTATAAAATAACAGAAAAAGATTTACAAACATTTGTTATACCAGATTTAAATAACGCTGAAATGAAGAAATCATTAAGTGATCTTATTGAAGAATATTATCCGGGAGTAATTGAATCGTGGAAAAAAAATAGCCCCACCACCGGCTATACTAAAACACAATAACAATCCCTTTGGTGCCGGTAGACATATATCGCCGGACATTGTAAACATAACAACAACAATTGCAGTCAATCTAGTATGTGATGTTATTGAAGGTAGCTATCAGGTAGATCTTTCTAAATCTAGCCACCGCAGTGGCACTGCGGAGCAAGGGTATATATTATTCAGTTTTAGTCCGATTGTCCCTCCAGGTTCGTTAATTGTAACTGAACCAATTAACCCCGTTTACCTGCGAGTTCATAATCCATTTCTGACAAGAATAAATTTCAAACTCACTGACCAGGCAGGAAACATCTTGGACACGAGGAACGAATCCCTAAATATAAACCTGTATGTACGCTCATAGAGCGTTTTTATTATAACAAAAAAAAATATCCGGATATTATTCTTTTGTTTACATAAAATCATTGCACAATGAAATCTAGAAGACTTTGGCTGCATATTGATTATTCCATAACAGCTGTGCGTAAAGTTATTTTAAGAACCGCTATATAACTAAATCAATATCCGCTGTTACGGCCCACGCATAGACTCGGTGTTATACAGAATTATATATATTTTGGAAACTAGAAACTAGAAATATAGAAATATAAAATCTCATTTTAGACAGAAAAATGTGGTTTGTGTTAAGAATATTGTAGTTTTTAGGAATAACGATATGACTGACATAGTGTTAAGGTTATTGGTAAACACATACTAACTTTTTCAATATGTATTTATAACAAGGTCCGATAGCTCAGTTGATAGCGCGTAGAAACTCTCATCCGGAGGGTCATGGTTCTTGTAAGGCAATAAATAGAATCTGATTGGTCACTAAAATAAGATCTACACGTACAGACAACCCTCTGAGCCTCTAAAGTTTCGGTTACGGATATTTAGGGGTCTCTTTGGGGGTAAATGTCTAAACAAAGATTCGGAACCTCATTAGGTTTATCTGATACAACTATGGAATGGTAGACCGAATGTCACCCCGCGCTGTATATTTTTGTTTATTTTTATATTAAATATAAAAAATAAATATATATAATGAACCATGAAAACATCAATAATATTATCTGTGCTATTAAAACACTAAAACATAACGGAATAAAAATATCTGATAATCTCGACCCTCAGAAAATCATGTGCGATTTTGAATTACTGCAACAAAGAAAATTTGATAATAAATATACACTACCTTCAAACTACAGATTTATAAAATTAATTTATCAAGCTATGCTTGAATCACTAACTATAGTAAACGACAATCAGGTAAAGCTATTTACACCTCTTGCACGTTCGATCGAAAATATTAAATCCGAACTGTCTCACGAGTACGAAAGAAAAAAGATCGTGGATAATCGTGTAATGCAATTAAGAAAGATTATGCTATCTGATTCTGTAAAAAATGATAATGACGCTGAGAGCGGTGAAGGTGAACCCCTGACAGAGTCAGTGACTGTAATTATGGCTAAACAAAACCCTTGGGAAAATTAACGTTTCAGTAGGTATCTCTCATAGATATGCTTCTGTGGATACCTCATATTATATCCCAACCATGTTTCAGTAGGTATCAAGTAATCATTTGGTAACATTAAAAATACGGTAGACTAAACGTATTGAAAATTTATTTTTTGTGTAAATCTTTTGGAAAAGGAAGATTTCTGTATATTTTCTGCCACGTATTGTACCGATTGTGGTGTTATGTCAAAATATTTGGCACCGCATTCATTGATGGGAAAGTTATTTCTTGGTCTGTTTCTGTATTTATAGATTTAATAGCTCTCTTTCTGTATAATTTACACCTTCCTGTGTTTCCGGATTTACAATTTTGACTGTGTAGTAACTCGTAAATTAGAAATCGAATTATCAAGCATATCGCCGTTGATGTGGTCAACCACATACCCATCCTTGATTATTCCAAAAAAACACTCGTAGGTAAATATATGAGATAAATAATATTTTTTCCTTGCCATTAACAGTAAATCTAAGATAACCAGTATTGGTAACACTACCTACTGGTTTTTTCAATCTGCAGTTTCTAATCACACCTTCTCGAGATGCTTCGTAATTAGTAAGGATTGGATGTGACACAAACTCATTTTGTTCCATTTATATATATTACTATTTGTTTAAATCATTGTTTTTTGAAAATCTAGCCAAATAATCTTCTTCGGTTTTTATAGGAGAGTCAGCGTTATTTTTTTGATCGTAATATCGTTTTAACTCTCTGTACTTTTTACCACCGCATTGCGCGCATAATTGAGTTTTTCCTCGCACTTCAGCACTACACACGATACACGGTTTTGGTCCTAGACTTCCATTTCTGACACATTGCATATGATAACTACAGTATTCCTTCACGCATGATCTGTTACACGGAGACGTATAACCAATTTTGAGCCAAGCACATTTGTTTTGTGTTTCAATCATATACAAAAGATTAATGTTCAATTAAATATATACTTGCCCTAATTATAATATGGAGGAATTATCCGTTATTGAACCTTCCCCTGCTAGATTTGACCTTGATAGACTATCAGAATGTAAACTTAGTATTTCGATGCAGGATCTGGCATTAACGGTAACCGAACGTATTCGTGAAGCAAAAAAGGAATTTCGTGACGATGGTGCAGTTCATGCATGGTCAACATTCCGAGTTGGAAATGTTACTAATATGATGAATGATAAACGAGGAAAAGTAATTATCAATCACCTTGATAATCAAAAATATTTTATTTTAATAAAATTTATTGTAAATACAGAAGAAGATATTTGGATTATTCGTGATAAGCGTGATCCAGTCCGTGTGCAGTCCGGGGGTAATATTGTTCTTTTGAGTAATAAATCTAAGCCCGGAATACTTACTGGTATTGATAAACCCTACTATATATAAAGTTATCCAGCAACTGCAGTTGTATATGGAATATTTCCGCTGAATGATAAACCTAATATTGCGGATCTCAAACCGATGAAAATATCAAGAATAAACTGCGTAGCTGAACGAGTTACAGAACATTTTACAAATGCGATACGTGGTAATGGTTTAACTGATTTAAGACGTAAAAAATAAACAAATGGGCAGAAACGGTTAAAGATGCTGGTGCATCTATTAAGGATGTTGCTGAACTAGAAAAGTTATTAAGATTTCCAATAACAGTAAAAACACTAACCGGAGAGATATTATACGAACCAAAATATATAAAAATGGAAACCCTATAACAATCGTTGATCATAATGCACATGCATGGACTAATGCTGTAACGATATTTCCACGAGATAGAAAAGTTAAGTTTTATGATGGTGATATATTTGATTTTATTAAAAATATCAGCAAAAGCGACCCTGTGTCTGTTTGGTTATTTCAAAGTTCGGAATATGATCATTACGATCAGTTTGTACGGCCTAACGGTGATATTTATCGTACAGAATCTCTTCATGAAGAAATGGAACATCTTGCATTGAAATATACCTCTGATGATGTCATAGTTGGACAATTACTGAATAACTGCTTTACCGTACCATCGGTTGCTGCCCATTTCGCTCAGGGAAAAAATTCATGGAAAACGACACGATCAGAATTCCTTGAAGATGTCAAGAAAAGCTGTATAGAATATGGTCACGGTGGGTTATGGAACACCAAATATAACCATAGTGATGTTATCTCAGTTGATATGGTAGCGTGTTATCCTGGGAGTTTTCTTGGATATGGAGTATGTTCTAAGTACTTTAAGAGATTCGGACATCCTACACATGACATGACCAGGGTTGCGATAAACGGACCCCTTCCCATGGAAGGACCAGATGTTGACTTAACCGGATTTGCTCATGTAGAATTATTCGAATTTGCGGAAAATCTCCATCCGATTACTTATGCTTGGTTTGGAAGACATTTTTCAGAGCGATGTTGGGTTCCGATAGTACTATTGCGGTATATGCTTGATGCTGGATTTTTAATATCGTTGAGAGTAACTGAAGCGATTATATCGTATAGTTCACAGAAACAAATTTGGTTACCAGAACCGAACAGATTTAATATCGATGATACCAGAAAAGAATTCCCTGATATTGATGAAGATCATATTATTAAAATAAATAAATGCAGAAACGAATATGATGAGAAATTTACAAAAGATCTCGGTAGAAAGATAATCGGTAAATTTACTCAAGGTGGTTCATACGATTATAAACGACATTGTACAAGATTGATTATGGACGATGCTGAACTAGATTTTATAATCGCTGATACAACTGAGAAAAATACCTTTATAAACAGATGTAATGCTTATTTATCAGATGGAACGAAACTAGGTACCATTGTGAGCTACCTTGATGGCGACTCACCACAATTTACTCATTTAAGATCTTCGATGTTAGCTTATGTTTCGATAAACCTACTATCGATGATAAATAAATTTCCTCATCACACTGTCAGAGTCGCTACGGATTCATTTTATGTACATAAAAAATATAAAGATTTATTAAAACTCGGTAATGGTGAATGGGGAACATGGAGAATAAAACAAGAAAATATATTTAGTTATTCTGAATCTGCAGATGTTGAAATTATAGAGATATATTATAGAAATAATAATCAAATATTAAAGTCATCTGCACCATCTCTGTACGATGGTGTATCTAGGTATAAGACCGTTTATCTTAATGGGTGTGGAGGGTCAGGTAAAACAACTCGTGTGATTAATTTATTTATAAATAATAATTCGGATATAATTGTTTTGACACCTACACATAAACTTGCTAGAGAAATAAAACAACGAGGAGTAAAATCGTGTACATATCATAGTTTCTTTAGATGGTGCGGAGACTTATGGACTCCATCGCGGATGGGTGAAAAATATGTACCTAAATATATTATATCGGACGAGATATGCACGGTGTCGTTAGAAACACTAAAAACATTTCTTGATTGGTTGTTATTGAAGAATACTGCTGTGATTATGTGCGGCGATCATGGTCAACCACCACCTTTTGTTGGAGAGTCTCCACATGAATGGCTGAAGAATAACGTAAATTATTATGAAGAAATACATGATGACCATAGAGCTATCGATGAACCGCTGAAGGAATTTTAAAAATTAATCAGACTTCAACCAGACAGAGTACAATGTGAGATAATGCGAGGAGTAATTCCAGAGACTTCTATGAATGAATTTTGGACTTTATGGAATCCCGCGGATTTAATAGTCGCGAGTAGAAAGATAGTTCGTGATGAACTACAGGATAAATTATTTTTGTTACATAAAGAAAAATTTTCAGATCTACCTGTACCTTTGTGTTATCGCCCAGCAGATACTCGACGACAGAATATTGAAGTTGAAATACCAGGTGTCTTGGTTCCACCAAGGGTACAGAATCTTGTCTTGAATGACATTGTTTTAGTCGATATTAATGTCGTTGAGAATGCGCTGAGTATGAATAAATCACCGTGGGTGTTAGGATACGCTATAACGATTCATTCGTCACAAGGATTAACTATCTCTGATACTAAAATTTGGATTGTAGATGATAGGATCGAATGGTCAAATTTAGTATATCTTGCAGTATCTCGTGTTAGAAGAATAACTCAACTACATAGGGTTATTATGAATTTTATAGAAAATAATGATCAAACTGTTAATAATGACGTAATAAGAAAAAACTATCTGGTTATAAGCAGTGTGACAAAAAAAATAATCGTGATTTTGATATTGATATTGAATTTATTATAAAACTAAAGCAACTACAAAATAATCATTGCGCAAGTTGCAACTGTAATATGTCATGGCAGTGTTCGAATCCAAGACAATTTACCGTAGACAGAATTAATAGTGATCTTGGTCACACACGTGAAAATGTAATGCTGACTTGTCTTGATTGTAATCGACGTCGAGGCTCTGGACATTTACAAAATTGAGCTTGGTGGTAATTGCGTATCCTCAGGAATTATTTGTAATTGTTCACGTACAAATCCACGCTGAGGGGCTGTAGAATCTAGTCTGTATATTGGAGGTCTACCAGTGGATCTAACCACGCTAGAAATTTTATGTGTAGTCACGCTCCAGATAGGATCGGTTGCTCTTTTTTTACCACCTTCAAGTTCGCCAGGTTCATATAAATATCTAACAACATTACCTAATACTGGTTGAGAGAAAGGTTCATGTCGTTGTCCGTAGCCATTAGGTATATATTTTTTTTTGATCGCATTAGAAGGTTTCATGGAAGTTGCACGAGTAATTTCATTATTCAACGCAGCTATCACACTCGGTAATCTTGCAACCCATTCACGAGATCTATCTTTAAAGTCAGTAGATATTTCCTTTGCGTATTGATATCCGAATAACCGCTCGGCAAGTGTTCTATTAAATCGTTCAACGATTGCCTGATCACGATGAATTTCAGTATGTCCTCGTCTGATTTTAACATTATGTTCTTCATCAACGATGATACTACTCCAAGAAATTCTTTACCGGGATCAACTTGTAATAACCGTGGCCATCGTAGACTACCACGTTGATAAATTCGTTCGAACGCAGATGCAACTTCGGATGCTGTTTTCGTTGATAACGGCTCCGCTTCTTTATATCTACTAGCAATGTCAACGACAGTTAACGCGTATTTGTACATGCGTGATTTTCGTCCACGTGTTTTAATGGTATCGTGTGGTAAAAACAATATATCCGCTTGATGAACTTCATTAGGGACACTAACATCAAAATACGCGTAATTAATTTTTTTTAGGTGGACTTAGGAAGATTTGCCATATTGCCTGTCGTGCTAACCATGATGCAGCGACATCACGTGAAACTTTTGCTGCTTCGGCGAGTTTACTAATCGCTGCCTTACCTCTCCAAAATCCTCTCGGGGAATAATAAACAGATTCCATTATGATAGTTATATAATTAATTACCAGCCCCTAACACTAGTTTACCTTTCATAGCAGTTTTTACTAGAAAACTAGCTAATTTTTCTCTGAGAGATTTATTAGGTATAGAATTTAACGGGTGAATCAATTTTACATCCGCGAGATGTCGGTGTTGCAAATCTTTACTTTTATACGCGACATCATGAACGTGACATGCTTGATCAATCTTATTTACTGGATACTCTCCGGGTCTTGGTTGATCTTGATCATCGAGTCTGATATCGAGACGAGTTCCAGGACCACAATAATTATATCCGGGTAAATGTTTCTCACCAGGGTATTTAGCCCACGGAGTTCCTGGTAATTTTCCTAACGAAACGGCTATATCACCCCCACCTGTCTTTGTTCCTGACTTAGTCATGGAGACAAATTTATATTTCTTGGTACCACATTTCACACACTTGCCTGTAAGTGCACGTCTTTTATTTTTTGTTGTTACTGCCGTTAATTCAGTAGTATCGGTAGGTGCTCTGCATCGAACACAATATAGACTCATATTATTAATTATATGGATATAATTGACTTTTCTGCGACACGAAAACAAGAACCAGTAAAGCACCATCCAGCGCTTCCGAATTCTATCAGAATGATTATAATAGGCCCATCTGAAAGTGGGAAGACGCAATTACTGCTTAATCTAATAATGCGATGGCTGAAGTGGGATAAATTGTATTTGATAGCGCCATCTGTAGATGATCAGCGATGTTACGAAGTACTTAAAGATTTTAATGAAAACTCAAAATCGTTACATGAAGACAATGTCATAGACTTTATTACTGATATTGATGAAGCGCCATCCGTAAATGATCTGGATGTATTTATTAATAATTTAATAGTGTATGATGATGTTATGCTGGACAAACAATCAAATCCAGCTAGAATATTTTCACGAGGTAGACATAAAGATACAGACGTGATTTATGTTACACAGAGATATACACAAATTCCAAAAGTAATCAGAGACAACTGTAATATTTTAGTTGTGTTCAACGGAGTTGATAATCATACGCTACAAAATATTTATTATACTTGGTGTTCAGGCGACATGGACATGAATAAATTTTAAAATTTCTTTTCAAAAGCACAAGCTGCTCCCTTTGGTTTTGTAACAATAAATTTACATGATCCTAGGTCAAGATATCGTAATGGACTTGATATAATTTTTGGATAAAAATCATAGCAGCAGAGAGGGTGAATGACATACGCACGTGACCAGATTGTGAAAAAATCTGGTCAATTAAGGAAGTTTTCATTATTAAGACAAAAACTTATTTTTTTTTCAGGGAACCCTTAATTTTCAAAAATAAGGTCTCTACAAAGTTGTAGGGTTCACCCTCTCTGCTGCTACTACAATGGCTGCCGCTGTTCTGTTGAGTTCTTGGGATTTGGACCCGTCTGTGTAGATTGGAGTAATGTTCTTCTAAGATTTTGCAGTTAGAATTTTCCAGGGGTTGTGCTGTTTGTGTCCTAATGTCATCGCTGTAAGGTTTATTCTGGGTGCGCTGTTCTTCCAGGGTGTGAGGTCGCAGATTTTATATTGTTTGGCCTTGATTTCTGCTATTTTCAGTTCTTCTTTAAGTGTGTGCACTTTCTTGCAAGCGGGGGTTGGGGTTGGGTACTAGTTTTGTTCTGAAGGGCCTCGCGCAGTTTCTAATAGCTGTTTTAGTTGGGTTGTTATCCTAGTGGATGGAGTTTCTGATAGCATATCGTAAGATATGTTCTTCTCTTCTTATGTGCAAGGGTAGTTCTCCTGTTAGAATCTGTAGTTCGTCGTTCGCGGTATTTGGTAGTGTTCCTGTACATATCCTAAGTGCCTTATATTGGATACTGTTTAATTTTTTTTTTTTGCAGAGGCATATATTTGGTATCCATAATCCAATTTGTTTCTGATTAGTGCCCTATATAGCATGAGTAAAGTATGCTGGTCAGCTACCCATGCTGTTCCTTTTAGGTGTTTTAGTATGTTGATGTCTTGTTGGCATTTGTTGATTAGTTCCGCGATATGTTGAGTCCAGGCAAGGTATTCGTCAGGTATCATTCCTAGAAAATACGTCTGCTTGACGAATTTAACTGGTGTTCCTTGTAGATATAAATTTGGATACTTGGGCTCACGCCTGTTGTGGGTGGAAAAAGCATTCCAACTGTTTTTTCACTAGAACTTTTGAAGCCCCAGTTGCTTGCCCACAGTGATATTGAGTCTAGATTCTTCTGTAGTAAGTTAATGTATGTTTGATTGTTGGGATCTCCCGCTTTCGAATTCCGCTGTCGTCGGCAAACTGGGACAGACTGATGGAGTTGTCGATGTAATCGCTGAGGTTGTTGACCATTATGTTGAAAAGTGTAGGACTTATTACGCTCCCTTACGGTGTTCCGTTATCCAATGTATATGTGTTGGAGGTTTTGTCGCCTACTCTAGTTTTTATTTGTCGTCTTGTTAGAAAATATGCAATCCAACGGTGCATCCTTCCATTGATTCCATATTGATACAGTTTGGAGATTAGTCCTTTTCTCCATAAAAGGTCGAAGGCTTTTTCGAGGTCTAGGAAGATTGCTATGAGGTGTCTGTGGCTTCTTTGATTTGCATTAAAGGCTAATTTGATGTCCGCTTCTAGTCTCATTAGCTGGTCAATGGTGGATCTTCTGTTTTTAAATCTGCTTTGGCTTTCTGAAAGAAGGTTGTTTGTGTCCATATGGTGTTTTATCCTATTGTTAACCATAGTTTCCATGATTTTGCAGATGGAGTTTGTGAGTGAGATGGGTCTGTAAGACGTAACCATTTTTGGATCTTTTCCTGGTTTGTTGTTGTTGTTGTTGTAGGGCTTAACGCCATTTTTCAGCACACGATAGGCTATACATGGCGGCCAGTATCAATGGTGGAGGAAGAAACCGGGAAATCCCCAGAAAGAACCACCTACCCACGAAAAGCTACTGGCAAGCTTTCTCACATATCCACATTCGCCGAATCCGAGACTCGAACTCACGCAGACAGAGGTGAAATGGCAGTGATCCGTAATGGAGAGCGCTTTAGACCACTCGGCCACTCGGGGCCCCCTTTTCCTGGTTTAGAGATTGCTATTACTATTGCCTGCTTCCATGATGCTTGTATGATTCCTGTTTCCCATATTAGGTTTATCATATCTATTGTTATTAGTTGCATATTTGTTGGTAGGTGTTTCTATATGGTGTATCCAAGGCTATCCTCCTCTGGTGCTGTGTGTTTTTTGCTTTGCAGTGCTTGTCTCCATTCTTGTAGTGCAAAGTAGTCATTTAAAGATGACTTGCTGCTTGCTTGTTCCGTGCTTTGGTCCTTAAATATGTGTGGGTATTCATTCTCTGTTGTTTGTCTCTGCGCCATAAATGTCTGTGTATGATTATTGTTACTGCTAGAATAGGCAAAGTGTTGTGCAAGCTGTTGTTCCGCTCTTTCTTGGTTAGTTTATGCTCCAGCTATTAAACGTATTATTTTAGGGGGTTTTCCTCTTATGGTTTTGATTTTGGCCCATACGTCTTTAGGTTTAGTGCGATATGTTAGTGTGGAGCAGTATGATTGCCAAGAGTTTTGTTTGGCTTCCTTTATGACTGTTCTTACAATTGCTTCCTGTTGTTTATATATGGCGAAGTCTGTAGATAGTTCTGTATGCTTGAAGTGGTGAGTGCCCTCTTTTTCTCTTTAATTGCAATTTTGCAGGTGTCTGTCCACCATGGTACGTTGCTTTTATTTATCCTTCCGCTGGTTTTGGGTATTGATTCTTGTGCAGCTTCGTTTAGTACTTCTATAACTGACGATCGCGCCGCTTTATATCCCTGGAGCACGGACGTGAAGGAAAACGTCCCCTGACAACAAAATTTACCACCACATCAAACGCGCGGACCTAAAAGAAACACTCACGTTGACTTTTTTTACTTACAAACACAGACATGCACGTTCGACAAGAAAGAGAAACAAAGGATGGATTTTTTTTACTGACAAAAGAAACGAAGTGCTTATAGACAAACTTCTATTTTTTTAACATACAAACACACACATTTTTTGGCAATTGAATTAGTATGTCTTTTCGAGAGTATTGGGGTAGCCCTGAAAAGGGCTGTTTTTGTTGACGGGGAGTGATGGCAGTCTTTTTTTACTGTCTAAGATTGCGTCTCAGTCTGGAAGCAGGCTTTCCTACACGATACGGTCTGCTTCTGCGGAAAGGGAAGGAGAACTCTTTGGTGTCCACACGACAGTCGACAATACCTCTGTCTGGTTCTTGCTGCTGCTGCTGTTGTTGCTGCTGTTCTCTCTGCTTCTGAAGTCTGTACTTCTCTGTCCATTCTTCTTGTTCTTTCTTGATTTCCTCTCTGAAGACTTCTTCTGCCAGGTCTTGGGCTATTGATAACATACTGACATTCTCTATCTCTTCAGGCTTCGGTATCAGGCTTAGCCTGACACGGTGTAAATTCACATAAGCTTCGTTCAGCTTGGCTAGTCTGGAAGGCATGTTCATAGGTTAACGAATCAACAGTGGATGGCCAGACTGACTGACTGACTGAACTTTGAATTAAAGAGGCGTGCGCACTTACTGTGCATGTGCCTCTAGTTAATGTATGCATGGCATACTGTTAAATTACAAGGGGGAAGGAAAAAGTGCCTCATCCTCCGGGCTTTAATTGACCCATGATGTTTTATTTAAACTAGCTGGCGAATCGACTGAGAATTGATGCAGCCAAATTACGCCAGCTAGGGGCCTTAGCTTGAGAGGGAGTAGCCCCAACACACACTCAAGCTTATTTAAGGTTACAGTCCATTACCACCAGGTGTCAACCAAGCAGTAAGAGACGTCCGTCGCCATTGGTTGGTGACTATGACGTCTCATTCGGGCACCTGGTGTTGGGACGGGTGGAAATCGTTCCACATCCCGTCCCTGTATAGAAGGCCAAGTGAGGAAAAGGAGGAAAAGGCTCTCGGCAGGCGGTTCAATGAGGCTGTTAACGACGTGAGCGCCTCAAAACTTTGGTCCGTACTTATGTCAAATTCAGTACAGTTTTACTAATGGACAAAACCTAATGCCAATAATGTGTAAGCCACCTGTGCAATTAACCAAATAACATGAGTCTGTAAATTTCGTTATTAATTTCATAGAAAGTTGGAATTTAGTGTACAAAGTGTGCATAAAATTTCTCAAAAATATACCAATCAGTCGAGGCGAAATGACTTGTACATATTTTGTATCACGCCTGATAATAAACAAGTTAAAAATTTTGAAGGGTTGCCAAAGGGTCAAATTCGGTATTCAAAATAGAGTTATTATCAAAAAGGTGTTCAAGCCAAATTGAGAACCTAATGGCAAAATTGGTCTCCGCTCTTAGCCCTTAGAAGGGTTGATATGGGCTAGTAGGTAGGCTTCCAAATAGCCTGGCAGCTTCCAGTCTCTCCTTGTGTGGGTTGTAGTGGCTCCTGGGTCGACCTTATCCGCAAAACACCAGTTCAAGTATTCTTCTGAAACTCCCAATGACACCATCGGTAGCTTGTATTTCAGGATAAGGCTCAAAGAGATGCCATAGGCCAGTTTCACAGAGCTGCTGGTGTATCTTTCACATCTTGACCTGATGGAATTGCAGGCTTTCTTCAGTTTCGCCTTAGACGGTTGAGGGTAGGAACGACCAAGTTCGTGCTGCCTCATTTTCGAGACTGTTTGATGCTCTTCGAGGAATTTTGTTGCTGCCAACTTGTCCGTCAATATGTGGTCCAATCCCATATCAGTAATTTCTTTTTGTACGGCATATTATAATTTCAAAAGCTTGGTGGTACTTTCCCCCAGTTTTTTGCCCTCCTGAAATAATTCTGTAGCCTCCTGTACAACAGTTTCTAGGTGCTCGGGACGATATTCCGTTTTTGGAGGACTGGCTGTTTTCTTCCGAGCCTCAGTAGTTTTTGATGGTGATGGTGGTGGTGATTTTTGTAGTGGAGGTGGGGGAGGTGGAGTAGATTGTTCTTGCTCCCTCACCTCTTTTCTCTTCTCTGGTAGTTTATGTTCCGTTGCCTGGTTGGTGCTTGATGTATTAGGCTTGGCCGGCTGTATAGGCTGAGTAGGTGGGAGTCTCCTTGGTAACTCTCATCCATGATGAGTCCGTCTACTAGGATATGTCCTTGTTTGATGTCGTGAGCCATTTCTCCGATATCTGTTGTCATCATATCCACGGCGCCTAATTCTATCCTGTATGTTTCTGCCTTCTTCGTGCGTAGTTTCTTTCTCCCAAACCAATAGTAGAGTAGTGCGCCTCTCCTGCGCTCTGCTACACCACCCTGTGGCCATTTTAAGACCCAAACTTCTCAATGCATTTCGTGCAAGGGCGGGAATAAGATCCATCGCTAGTCTATTGTTCGTTATGTGTTGCTTCTGCTACGTTTACTGCGACCCAGACTGGAGACCGACCCGCTTTATATGGTTCATAGAAAACATCCCTACTAAGGTTTTGTTGGGTCGAAACGTTATGATAGCTAATGTCGTAGTGAGGGATAGAAAGAAGTCAAAGAGCATATATTCACAATCTCTTTTGAAAACAAACGACAGACACTTTTTTTTTCAAAACACAACATTTTTATTCAGCAAACAGTTAATCATTAACAATTAACAATAACATCAAACAAACTATTTTTGACAAGGTTGACAACGTTGTGAAATCATGTGAGATTTCCATTGATGGAAGCCATGAGGTCATTGATGTACACTACGCATCCTAGATAAAGACAAAAGATAGCCATAATGGTCACAAAACCATCGATCTACTTTCTCATCGCTTCTAGAAGAGTTACTATCAAAATAAGTCACTACATGATCTAAAGAATATCCAAGACCGCGTTGATGAAGAAAATACGCACAATATTGTCCACACACCATGGAATCTGTGCCTTGTAATTTCACATTATTGTATCTTGTCGTCTGGGCATTTCTTCTCATAAAGTCGATGATGTCGTCTTCCAAAGGGGGTAATCCATACGAATCAAAATATTCCACACAATCCTCTTGAGGGAAGGAGACGGCGACCCAGGGAGTTCCTGGGAGATGACTGTCGTTCGTGTTGATGACATAAACTTGATGGTCTTGAGGTTTGCGATGAGGTAGTTCATCTTTAGCGCACACGACAGGATTCCAAGAAGCAGTATACGAACTGTTATTCCATAGGTAATAAATTTCCCAGGTATCCATTTTTCTTGTTTTGTTTTTTTTCCACAAGTAATGATAAGTCATCAATTCAATTCTGACTTTTTGCTTGAAAATCTCTGACAAGTAACCGTTTCTTCGCCTTGTCTCCCAACTCTGGGCTAAGAGAGCTTCGATGCGATAGATCTCTAGAGTAGTCAGTGGAGGACAGGAATGATCACGCAAGCCTTAATACCACTCATGCAACACTGCTTCTTCCGAGATTAGACTCCAAGCGTCGTCCAGATACTCGTCCAGTTTTTCTTCTTGGCTCATTATCGGACATTTATCGTGCTGAATTTGACTGGGATCAACGTTTTGACATCCATAGCAATCTTTCTTGACCAATTCCGTAATTTTATCCGCCAGGTGTTTAGCAAAACAGGACACTAAATGTTGTTCTTGTTCTGGCCATCTGGACTTGACCACTACCTTGTCCTCTTCGTCTTTGTCTTGGGGTTCAGCTTTCACGGTATCCTCCCATTCCATATCCATAGATTCTCCACCGTTCAAAGAGGGATAAGAGTCTTCCATAGTTTCTCATAGTCTAGAATGTCTTCTCTCAAACTGTTGATTTCTATGGTATTGTCGCATTCGGCATACAAGATGACGTTCACCGTCTCGGCGAGAGCTTCTGCAAACTGAAGTTCCACACGCAGTTGACCGGATTTTATAGGGTGGAAATGTCTTCGTCACTGCCTTGGTCTGGAGTGAAATCAAAGGGCCACAAAGTACAACCTCCTTCATAATCTTCGTACGAAATGCCGTGACTGATGTTGGTCCCTAGCTGTCCAGTAGCATCGTACAGGGACAAGTACGATCTCAAGTAATTTTTCTGGGTAAAGTTGGTTCGAAGGGCCTGGTACACAAGGTCTTGCCATCGCGACTGCCTTCGATCTTGGACACTCTGTAGTGCTTAAACTGGAAAGGATTTTGATCATGGGCTCCGTTCAGGGCTGCATTGCTGACGATGCCAACGATTAAACGTTTGCGTAACTGTCCTTGGAACAGATGATATTCGATCTTGGATCGGAGTCCAGCAGCAGTGGTGAACGTTTACACTTCTACGCGTCGTATCGGATACTTGGCGGTTGTTCTGCTCAACGTGTGACTGATGTCGTTTCCCGCTTTAGGTAACACTTCTACGCGACGCACGTAAAGTCTGGCTTCTTGGATGATGGTTTTGTATTCGTTGGCATGAGCCATCAAATGGAAGGCATTACTGCTACGATTCAATCTCAGGCAAATATCCACTCCGTTGAGCAAATACTTGTCTTGCAACCACATGTCCAAACGCAAACGATCTATCAATTCTAAACTCCTTCCTTGTAGGATTTTCTTCCGACGGTTGTTAAAACCCACATTGTGAGGATAGTCATCGGCTGTCAGGGCTGTGTCGTTAAACGTGTCTTCACCTGCGGTGTCAGGTTTCCAAACCACGCAAGAATCCAGATGAGTGTTCTTGGCCTCTTTTCCGTACGTCAAGAGATTTTCCAGGTACGCTCGGTAAGCGTAAGTATCCATGCTATTGCTGTCCACTTTGTTATTCAAGTACACATCCACTTCTCTGAACAAGGAATGCATGAAAATGTTGACGGGAGCTACTCTAGCATCGGCTCCCGGATTGGTGTTGTCCGCTTTGATCACTTTGAGTTTCAGATACAAGTAACTGCTATTCAGATCGATGTAATCTTCGGGCTGTCCTTTGATTTAAAACTCAGTGGGAGCTGAATCCGTCAAAGAGGAGACGGGATGAAATTCGACCCATTGGGATTCTTGCCTCGTCATCATAGTGGGTGGCATAGCAAACAGATCCAGTTCCGACTTGGAACAGGCGCAAGACTCTAGGTGCATCATTTTCTTTCTTTCTTTTTGTGTGTGATTTAATAATCAAAAACGTCTAAGTCTTGGGCAGTTCTACCTTTCTTAGTCTTTCTAGCTCTGGGGGTGTGAAGTCCTCTGAAGGGGTGCCTTCTTCGTCTCTTTCTGCCTTGTCTTTGCTGCGGCGTTTGGGAAGCAAGAATGTCTGACTCGGTGGCGTCCACGGCATTTATAGGAGTTTCGCGTCGGCCCAAAATGTCTTTGCCCGTTGGAAGCAAAATATTTTTGCCTGCTCTCAAGAAAGCTTCTTTGGGGTTTTGGTTGTCGATGATGACATGGTGGAGAAATTCTTTGCCGTGCATCAAAGCGGCATCTTTCAAGGCGTGCAATCCCCGTGTCACCATTGTTTCAAAATGGGAGCTACCGAACGAAAGGCCGATTTTAGCATATCTCCTAAACGATGTCCTCGTTGTCGAGCGACTCCTTGGTACACAGCATACATGACTGACAAGAGGTTAGAGTAATCGTTTTCGAAAATGGAGTTTCACTGTGACTTTCCCTTTGGTGAATGCAATATTTTGTCCCAGATCTCCTTTTATGGTAATGTCGACAGTGTCGAAATACAACTTACTGACGTGCAAATAGTGAGGATGTACAAATTCGCGGTGAACGTGATAGGTGTTTCCACCTTCCTCGTCAGCGGCCGTAGCAGAATCCACTTTAAAAGGAATGACACGCAGTAACGGTACGGAGGTGTGTCCCACCACGTTGTACTCCACCACGTCGGAGTACACAACGATCAAATTGAGTCCTTGGTTCATTTCTACAGGGAGTCGAAAATATTTCGCAAAATCCAAGTTGCCAGTAACGGCTGGTATTCGTTTTGAATCCCGATCATCTTGGGGTCTCCACCCAAAATATCATACAATTCAGGACAAAATGTAATGGCCAATTCTTTGTCCTCTAAAAATTTGATCTGTAGGCGACGAGCTATTTTGTGGTACTCCATTGTGACACTTCTTCTGGCTTTCTCCAAGACTTTTCCAAACAAGAAATTGAACCTGTCAGCAATGGCGTTCACCAAATGTTGACCACTTAAATAATAGCCTGGGGAAATTTTCAACAGATAACTGGAGCGATTAGATTTGGGGTCTTGTGTTTTCATAGAGTCAGCTGCATTGACACGTTCATTAAAGCCTTGTTGCACTTGCGGGTCATGAACTTCTACCGTAAAAGTGTTTTGATTTTCGACGATGTTTTTGATTTGAGTAGGGTGAATCATTTCCACTAAAGCCACTTCCCAATGGGCTTCGTGATCCAGTTGGATGGCCTGAGGTAATCTGGCTGTGAAACAGCACAAAGTGTTATTGGGAAACACCTCCATGGAACTGTCACTGGGTAACGTTAAGTAAAATTGGTTATTCATAATTCCAGAGTTCTAGTGTCCGAGGAGTCACTGGAAGTCAGAGGAGTGTCTAAAAGAGGATGGTTAGGGTGTCTGTTGGAAGGGTGGCTGACGTTGGACACAAGACTCCCGTTATTGTTCCCGTTAGAGGAATATTTCAGAGACGGATTGGGAAGAAGGTAACCGATGCAACTGCTCAGTAAAATGGTCCACAATTGTTTGTCTCCTTATTGCAAACTCACATTGGCAATAGCAGCACCGACGACACAATACACCACAAAGATTTGACAGAAAAAGACGATTTGCGTTGTAGACACACGTTCTCCATACCACATCCACAAGGGTTGCTTTTGTAAATCTTGCGGAGAAGAACTGGGGGAAGGAGTGGTCACTGCAGTAGCTGAGGCTGTGTTGAATGGCATGATGGTCACATGTTTTCATAGTCGATGATTTGCGAAGCGTCGATCCAAGAGTCAAAACTGGAAGGATATCATTTCCAACTTACTTTGACTTCTTTGACACGTCGTTTTCCCACATTACGGGTTTGTCGATCGAGAATGCTTTCTATCTCTTACACGTCGTCTTCTTTTTTGGTCACGCGTTGTAACTCGGGCAAGTAAAACGTTCCTTTTCACACTTCCCCGTTCATGTCTTCCAGTTTATAGACAGGAGGATGACGGCCACGCATACGTTCAGTGACACGAAACAATTCGGTGGTCCAGTTGGGTAGGTAACCTTTGTCGAAAGTGCGTTTGGTTTTGCCAATGCGCAACCAGTCTCCTGCTACTGACACTCCACCTTTCTTGGGGACAGTCACCTTTGGGGACGTGCCAAACAGATGCTCGAAGACGATCACTTCCTTTTCGGGAGTTATTGGGGGGGGGGCACGTCCGATGCTCCGATGGTAAGATTGTTTGTACGCTTGGACTAGGTGTGGCAAGACGTCGATGTACTTGAGAGTGTGTTGATGCGTAAAACATTTCCACATGCGTTCTTTCAAGGTTCGTTGAAAACGTTCCACGATGCTAGCTTCGGTTTCGGGATTCTCGGTGGTGAAAAGATGAATGTCACGTTTCTTCAATTCTTTTTGGAAAGCTTGGTTCAGAAATTCGGTGCTTTTGTCGGTTTCCCATCGAAGATGGTTACGCCCGCTTTGTTTCAACACCAGTTTGAACTCATTGCATGATTTGGAAGTCAATCGCACGACCCAGGCAAATTTGGGAAAGACGTCGATGACACAAACCTAATATTTGTAGCCACGATTGTAGGTTGCCAAATGAGAGACATCGGCTAAATCGGCTTGCCATTGATGATCGATGCCCTCCACTTGGGTGCGATTTTTGGAAAATTTTCGTCGAATGGGTTTGTGTAAGGTGTATGTGTCCTGTTCTTGTAACCATCGTTGCACTTGAGGTAAATGGACATTTTTCAGTCGGGTTTTGGCAGCACGATACAATTTCTGAACTCCTCCGTAACCTGCAGGATGGGATGGATCGTAGTAAATGTTGACTAACACCTTCTCCATTTTTAAATAAGTGATCCACTCTTAGCTGATGGTACTCTGAAGTGGTTTAGAAACGGCTTTACGTGTCCGATGTGGCACAGGAGTAGAAGTCGAGAGTAGTTTTGGTGATAGTGGCGGTGGTGGTGGTGGTAATGGAATGGCTTTGGTCTTCTTTTCTTTTTTTACTTCTGGCTTCCCTTCTTTCTTTTTTACTTCTGTCGAAGGTGGAGAGGACATCATCTTTTAACCCATGCTTTAAGTTTTTCTCGTTGGGGTGTAGGGGAAGGGGTCAACAAGGACACTGCAATCTTACTAGGGATGGGAGCTGCTGACGGTGTTTGAAAGACTTCTCTTGCCTCTTCTTCCTCAGACGTCCGTGGGGCTGCATCTGTGTTGACTGCTGGGGGTGGTGGATGTGGTGAACTTTTCATCAAGGCCTTAAAATCCTTCAGAGTGGGTAGAGTTGTTTCGTCTAAAGCTTTCTGGTGAAAGGGTTGCAGTCGTTGTAACAACTGACTTACCGTTGTGATTTTTCCATTTCGGAGAAATCGCTGCGATCCATCAATGATTGCAATTCGTGTTGTAACTGGGACATTTTGGTCAAATAAGGATTGGGAGGTAAACGCGGGGTTCGTTGTTCTTGCCAGCGATGGTATTCCATCCATCGTTTGTAAAGCACTAAAGCCAGTTTTGTCCTTCTATTGGATTTCAAGGGTCACGTCTGAGATCTTTTGATTCCAGAGGTCCCTTTTATCTTCCTGACCTTTTATCTTTATCCCAGGATTCTTCCAAACGTTCCCAATACTCCTTTCAGAATGGGTCCTTCTATGGTTCCCAGCAAGGATCCTAACAGGGGTAAAATTCCTCCGCGTTGCACCAACATCTTTTTCTTTTGACGAATGGGGATTTTCTTTTGGACCATTTGGCGAAGAACATGTCGATGTTTGGGTAAGCATTCTTTCTGATGTTTAGACAAAGGTATCGTGTCCTTTCAAGGCATTCAAACAACATTAGCTGAATGAGTTATTTTCGCATGGGTGGAGGAGCTTTGGTCAGGACGGACAACATGTCCATCTGTTTGGCTAAACGAGGAGGCAGTCCTTTTCCTTTTCCTTTTTCTTTTTGGACAGAAGAACGACGGTGTGCACGGCTTGAAGGGGACATCTTTGGGCCTTCAGGAGCACAAAAACACTAATCCCTATCGTTTGCCTCAGGTCTTTTTATACTGGAATGCGTCGTCACTGATTGTCGGCTCGTCGTATCATTTTCATGGCAGGCATCACACGTGGTGGAGGGGTTCGCAACGGACTCAATCGGGGCAGTTCTTACTTATACAAATCCAGTAAACTCTTTAACATGCCTGATTTCTCTTGGACTTTGATTTTGGGGGCAGGTACTTTGTGAGCAGTGGAAGACGGTGTCACCGCTGGAGGAGAAGTTTTTGGAGACGCAGGTTTCCAATGTTTCATCAAATTAGGAAAGACACGTGTCAAATCGGGTTTGGCAGGCATCACCAGCAACGGAGAAGTGGAAGATGTTGAGGCTAATGAAGACGCAGTCACCGTTGTTGTGGCAGATCGTGGTTTGCTAATGTAAGGTTGCGTCCTGACGGCAGTGCCTCTCTTGCGGGTAGAAGCTGTTTTCTGTGCGCTTTTCTTTTTTTTTGTGGCCGTGATCAGGTCTTGACACCGTTGGTCTTTTTCTTCTGGGTACGTCGAGGAGTGGTTTTCTCTTGGGGACGACTTTGGGAGGATTAGGATCCCATTTTAAGAGGGAACGAATGATGACACCTCCTAGAGAACCGCTTCCTCCACATTTCAAAATGATTTGGTTTTTGGTTTGAGTGTCGATGCGAGGATCGGCCAGTTGCGTCAAGGCTGATTTGTTTCTCTCAACAAACAAAAAACGTTTAGTTTGATGTGGAATGTGAATGATACCTTGCAGTAAATGACGTACTGTCACCGTAAACCATCGTAAGACTTCTTTGAGGCTAGCTTCTAAGACACGAGCACGTATTCGTGGATTTTTTTCGCGACTGATGCCGTACAAGGCACGAATCATTTTGACGGGAAGATGAGACTGAAGGGACGTCATGTTGACGCTGTGTGAGACAGATCCCAAGTGACCGAGTTTTTTTTATAGATTTTTGTTTGGTTGTTGTGGTTGTGGTTGTGGTTCTTAAGTCGACGACGGGGACGTGTACACGACAGGCCCTCTGTCTTGGCACCAGTGGTGAAACAGATGATTACGAAATCGCAAATAATCGGGAGTGGTCGCCTTCAAATCCACGAGTAAATAAGCGTGTGGGGTTTGAGTGGCATCGTCGTACTCATGAGTCAGCCAAGGCGTTCCTAACTGTTTGGCTAACACTTGCCCTTGCGATTTATCTCTAGGGCTTTCAAACAACACCACGTAATGAGCATTGAGACTGATGGTACGATGGGTTTACTTTGTTGAAACAAATTTTGAGTGATGTAAATGACACTGGCATTACGATGATGCCCTTTGCGCGTAAACCACAGTTTAATTTCTTCTTCGTCTTCTCCTAACATGTCGTCAAAAACGATCATAGTGGAATATAAACAAGTCTCTGTACAACATTTGTGGTGATCAAGAGGTGGTATCGTAGGGACAGTGTGTAATGTTCTTAGAGTCTCTACACTCCTTGGCACAGTCACACAGGAATCCTCCTGGAATGGTCTTTCGGGGATATCGATAACGGGCCTCTCCTGAAGAGAGTGGTTTTCCTCGGTCACAACTTCTTCTTCTGGCAATGTCACTAACACTGGTTTAAAAGTTACTTTTTTCACTGAATGTTTTAATTTTTTAGGATGATAAATCTTGGGCATAGTGAGCCAGTTCTTTTGTCCAAGCCTCGAAACCCCAACTTTTCCAGTCACGTACATCTTTCCAGTGAGGGTGTAAGTCACAAGCTACACACACATTATCGTACACATCTTCAGTACCTAAAAGTTGACGAATCTTTCTTTCCTGTAGAGGTTGTCGAAAAGTATCGAGATGAAAGCGCAAAGCTTTGAGCAGAATGAGTTTTTCGTGTACATTTAAAGGAACCACTTTCATGCTTTTTGGAGTGGTATGTACTGTTCGTAAAGAGTCCACAAAGAATCGGCTGGTAAACGAAATCCCAGAAAGCAGGTCACTAAGACACACACCACACGTCGACCTCAATTCAATGGACACAGTTCTCTTAAAATGCGATAGTAATCCTCCACCGTTTGAATATTGTCATTGATTTCCTTCCACGGAATCTGTTGTATCACGGATGATAAAGGTAGTGGCATGGTAGCCCGTTTTTATACGTCTTTTTGTCGGAGGCAATAAGTGTACTTTCTGCAAAGAGATGGTCGTACTCCAGTGGCAAATCTAAATTGTTTAGTCACTAACTTGCACATCACACACCGTTCAGAAGTGTCCTCTTGAACTAAGTTTACATTGTGTGAAAGATTTTGGTAACCCTCTAACTCTTCTTCTGGAATTTGTTGCAGTATGTCTACCTTGTAGTAAAAAGAATCAGTAACAAACCAGTCCTTCTCGAACAGGGGTAGTCGAGCAATGTCTGACCATTGGAACGCTTTCATCAGAATCAGTCCTTTTATAGCATTCAGGTACCAGTGGTACAAACAGCGGTGACGTAACGGATGCAATTGTTCTTTGCGTTTCACTTGTATTTTCACCAACTCGCGGTAAATGCGTTCTCTCAACTCCACAGGCAAACCACGAATGTTCTCTTGTAAAGTATCAATGACTATATCAGTCAAACACTTCTCCTACAGCGAAAGTAACGAATATAGTGAATAATTTCTGGATACTGCCATTCCAGGAAACCGTCAAGAATGTCAATAAAATATTCAAATGTAAATGGTTTAAAGCGGAATATTCGGAAGAACGCACACTTGATCCAGAGAAATCTGACTTGTTTGTTGTCTTTTGTCAATTTCCTCTTGTGAATTTCTCGACATAATAGTTTATCAGTCACCCATCGAGGTTTTGCTCTGGCAAGTCCCAGCCAAATGTCCTTGTAGATCTTCTCTTGCAATTCGTTTGGTAATGTTTGAAGATTATTTTTCAAATGGGGTTTAAAAACTTGTCTAGGTGTTGTCGAACGTTTGTCTCCTAGCCAAGCAGCTGGTGTCTTAAACGACATGGTATGCCACTTCCATGACTAGGTCCCACTAAAGGTAGGGAGTGACAATCCAGAGACCATCGAGCGTGTTCCAGGTAAGCGCACTCTTTCTTCTCCCACTCGTGAAGTGACACACCGCAACTGAAGCACTTGACTTTATCCCCTTCGTCCTAGTAGATAAATCCGGCTCTAGCTAATTCTTCGGGGGTAGGTCCACCCAGATATTTTGGCCATTTTCCTCGGAAGGTTTGAATTTGACTTTCACAGTCACAGTATTCAGGCAAACTCATAGGGAACAAATATTCGTATTTCACAGGTTCATTTCGATGAGGGTACGATGAAATATGCAGGAGTTTACTCAGTTTGGGATGACATGCCGCATGGTAGCCGCATGGTTTCATAATGATGATATCCGCCATGAAAACCAGTAAAGTGAAAAGGTGAACGATGACGAGTGGCATCGCTTTCGCATCCGTCAGATCTGACACACAATGCATCGCTTTCCATGGTAGATTTAGCAAACTTTCCATGATGTGGTACTGAATCGCTGAGGTCATAGCGTACGGCATCCCTGCCATCACAAGGCACAGCATCGTACTCGAGTTTCTCGTTGGACTTGAGTCTTACGATTGATACTTGCTGTTTGAAAGGATTCATCTTTCTCGTTTGGCGTTGGTAGTGACAATAAACTATCGGTATTGGACGTTGTCCCTTTTTATATGCTGACCAACATCGACGTGACCGTACGGTAAATTGAAGTGGTTAGGAAGCTGAACTCTCTTTTGGTACACGATTTGATAGACTTTTTCCAAGGGAGTGTGGGTAAACGTACAATCTTGTGCGGCTCGTGGGTGGCCACTTTAAAATATCCATCCTGTCCAGACTGCAAGGCTTCTTTCAAGACGCCAAAGTTCACCAGTCGACTGGTGCGATAACTGAGAGTCAATCCTTTCACTTTACACTCCGTGTGCACTTCTCCTTGTGGGTCACGGTATTCGTAGCCGTAATTTTTGGGACCGTCACTTGCAAAAGTTAGAATCTTGTCGTGGGGATGCTCGTCCGTCCAGGCTCCTAAACGGTCTCCTTCGATGTTAGGGTCTTGTTGACCCAAGCGATCGATGTAGATGCAACTGTCCGTGTCAAAATACAGCACACGACCTCCTAACAGTTCTAAAGCTTCGTACAGTTTCAAACGAGCATGGGCTGTCACGTAAGCCGCAATGATGACATTTCCAAATTCGTCGGCTTCTACAAAGTCCAGTTCGTCTTCGTAATTGACTAAGATCAAGTCCTCACGAATGACGTCCGGGTGTTTCATGTATTTAGTTTTGTCGTGAATCATCTGGAAATAGCGGGAAGGTTCTGTCAAATACTCCGTCTTGGGTAAACACGGTCGTTGTGCCGTTTTGCCCCACAAAAAATCTAACCTCACTTTGGCAAACGATCGCCTTCCTTCGTTTTTCTCTACGTGGTCTACAGTGATTCCTTCCTGCTCCCAGTATTTCTCTTTCAATTTCTTTTGGCCTTCGGGAGTGTCGCACCAGGACGGATATCCGCTGGCTTCTTGTTTCAGTTTCAAAAAGGCATTCACGTAGTCTGCGAAAATGCCTTTTTGAGTCTCGTCGCCCTTGTGGTATTTTTCTGTCTTGGGAAAATGGTAAATTTCGTACACTTCTAACAGTTGGTATCCCAGGTTCCAGGTCCAGAGCTTTGAACAATTCCACGCTGACCCACGTTCCCGTCAAGGCGCGTTCTTCCTGGCTGTGTTGGCAAGGTCGGTCTTCGTTGCACGTTTCGGCACAAGTACGACACAAGGAAAAAATCAGTTCTCCTTGGCAATGGTGAGGAAAAACGGGATGGTAGAAGTTCGTGGGAGGCAAGACTTTGCACTTGATCAATCCTTCGTATTGTCGAATGTTGTCCACGTCGATGTGTTTCGTCAGCAATTGCGGGTGCCCTGCGGGAAAGTGACAATATTTGCACACGTACGGATACAGAGAACACACGTCCAAGTATTTGATTTCCTCTCATTTCTCCTCGTCGGCTTGGTACAGCAAACAGGTGGCATTCGTTCGTCCTCCATACAAACTGTCCCGTGGGTTCAGTGGGTCCACCAGCTTGTAACTTTCGACGATACGTTTAAACTCGGGATCAGTTTTCAAACGGTGATCGTACTCATGTTCCCACATTTCTACCACTTGGTATCCTTCCTCTTCTAACTTCAAGCGCCGCTGACAAGTGGCCTGGTACAAGTCTTCCATGGTCCGTTGTAAAAACTAATTTGTCGTGTTACTTTGAGGGTAGCAGATGGGACATCCGTGAAATAAGAAACCGTTAAACTCGTACACGATCTTTGGGTTTTCTAAGTCCCAGCCATCCACTGAATACCTTCCGAGCGTGTTGGATCCATTTGTCTTCCTTGTCTCACAAGTAATGTAGCCAGCGTAGGGCTTTGAACGAGTATTGACGTTTGACAAAATTCGTCGTTTGAGGACTTATGACAACTAGGGTGTTTTCGGGCATGAATCGTTGGCGGTACACTAAGGAACACGTTTTGGCAATTCTGCAGGCTTCTTTCAAATGGTCGATCACTCCGTGCTCCATGAATAATTTCCGAAATTTTCCAGAGCAACGCCGTAAAATGTCCACGTCGGAACGACAATATTTTAACATTTCTTCCTGAAAGTCGAAGGGGTGCGACACGTGAGTGTGGTATCAAGCGTAGAAAGCTTCTCGTTGTTCGGTACGCATGTTGTCGGGGTCATAGTAGTGATCCTCAGGCAAATGGGGTAGAACGGCATGTTGATTGGCTTCGGTATTGAAAAATTGCGGAAAATAGCCTTTGACCATTTCTGTCATTCCAAACGTTTTAGGCATTCGACTCAATGGCATGGCCAAGTAACTCATCGAATCTTTAAACTACACTTGTCCCACTTGCATGGATTGGAAGAGAGACTCCGCGAAGTGACTGAATTTTGTAACGCGTGTTGGGATTGGTGAACAATTTCAATCCATTTCGATCCGGTCTTCCACTACAAATATACGAGGTTCTCTTCATTCCCTTCACCTGTTCTCGTCACAAGATGTGGACCAGCGTTGAATCCTCTACTTTCGTATCATCGTTGTTTTTCCGTACAGACTTACCCATGTATGTTAAATCAACATGGACCATTATCCGGATCACCGAGACGACTGTTTGGAAAAAAAGATGCTATGTGGAGAAACAGGGCTGTCTGAAGCGAGTCTTCATTTATGGATCAGAGGTTTGACGAAGTTTGAGAAAGAGAAGAAGATGAGTGAGATGCCCTCTATGTTAACGCACTGGTGTTAACATAAAAGCAAAGGCTCTTTGCAGGGCCACTTTCATATGACTCGAAAAGATTTATTCTTTCTTGCCTAAAATTTTTTTTATTCGATTGTATAATTTATGTTTACTCCCAAAAACATTATTCTCTTGCCAAAATTTTAGTCGGTTGTATATGTTGGGTATGATAGATTGATGTTCATCAATATATGGAAACGGACGCGAATGCATAAAACTTTGTATAGGAATGGAACAGGTGGGATGACGTCACGGTATTTGCCACATTGTTGCAAGTGTCCAGTACCGTGACGTCACCCTACCTGTTCCATTCCTATTGTCCCTATACAAAATTCACATTGTCGCTATATCGTCCCAGGGTGTGCCATTTGTCGCTATAAATCTTGTCGCTATATTCCATATTAGAGTCCCGTAATGTATTTTCCCATTGTCGCTATATCGTCCCTATTACTACTGTGGCAGCGCGGGCTCACATGCTCATCAGACGACTTTTTCTTTCTGCTGCTCTTGCATGCCAAACTCGAATCAAGTTTTTGACTTCATCTTCATTGTGTTTACAATTGTTCCACTGCTTCTGTTCACGTTTATGTGCCAGATCTGCCTTCAGATCAGGGTGTGCAGCAATGAAAGCATCTTTAAAGTCGCTATACAGTGTATAACGCGCATCCATTATTAGCATCGGTAGCATACAGAATATTCTTAAATAATATGTAATATTAGCTGAAAAAAATATAGATTTTAAAAACTCTATTAAACGGTATGTTACCTGTGCCATTGATTAACACACACGTGTGCGGAAGGCAGCTGGAGTCGATGCTTTCAGATGCACTGTGCCTAGCAGCAGTGTAGTGGTCAATGTTCCCTATAAGGTGTGCGGCTGCGCAGGTCATTAGAAAATGCCGCGCAGCAGTTTCAAAATTCTGCGCTCAAGTTTTGGTAGCAAATACATATGCCGCGCAGCAGTTTCAAAATTCCTCGCACACGGAAATAATATTAGAGGGAACATTGGTAGTGGTAGCTACTGCAGTCAGCCGCCTGCTTATGGGGAGGCTGGCATTAGTTCTGCAGTCGCATGGTCAGCCAGGGTCTTTATCTCAGGCCAGGCACTGTATTGTCTGAATTGAGAGCGTTATACAGGCCGTGGTGCATCTTACTTGGCTATTTGTATACTCGCTCAGGTCCGCAGGGCTCATATGTGGGCCATGTAATCAACCTCAGGCACTGGGAGCCAGACCTATGTATTAATGCCAACCCATTCATATATATTTTGTGGCACGAATCGTAGAAATTGAAATTAACAAATAATTTATACTTAGGGATCACCCATAAAGGACGTCCGCAAAACATACTGGAATACAGGCAGTAGGCCTAAAGCAGCTGTTCAACTCAGAATATCATAACAAAAAATACTAGCTTGCGGACGTCCGCAAGGTCCTTTACACCCCCTCCCCCCTTGTCCACAGTTGTCCGCATTTCAACAACCCCCCTCCCCCCATCTTTGCGGACGTCCTTTATGGATGATCCCTTGGCTTTTCTGGGCTCGATCTCGACTAACTCTTCGTCAAAGACTTTCATTTGCATGAAGGCATCCGATGAGAAAAGTTTATCAAATCGTTAACAATTTCAATGTTTCTGCGTTTTCTGGTGTTTTTGATGGTCTTTCAGAAGACGCTCTTGTTAATCAGTTTGACGTGTTAACTTTGGTTCGTTGCGATGTATTGACGTCAGTGTAACTTTTCAACCGCGAAGTCTGATTAAACGAGTGCACGATGAATTTTGTCAAGCACCAGTCCGTGTCTCAGCGCCTGATCTAGTAAACAGTAGTGCATGATGTACTTGGTCTTGTTCATGACACTGAGTATAAGGTTTATTTTTACCTTGGCATCGTGCTAGTTGCTCCAGACAGAGAATCTCATTGGATACTAATAGTTGTTCAGCGCAGAAGAGATAATCGTTGTGTAGATCATTTAAGTGTTTTGGGTAGGTCACGTTGACTTCGGCAAAATAGCCATCGTCGTCGACATAACCATCAGCACGTTCCTGCTGCAACTGATCACCCGATATCAAGTAAAATCCAACTGTGGAGATTGTTGGCGTCAAGATAAAGGATATATATGGAAGGTTTATTGAGATCGTAGGCGTACTATATTACGTTACCCAGCCACCAAAATTAAACAACAGCACCGATGCCGATGGGTATAGATGGTTTTCCGTTGAGCAGAATTTCCCATCATTCCAGGCGACAATCGCCATATTGTATGGCGGAAACCCTGTAGTTAACAGTCATCGATATTTGTCCCTGCTCGTTGCTGTTACCATTAGTGGATACAGAGAAGGAAATTAACTCTCGGGTTGAGAAAAAATGTATTGCGATACGTTGGAATAAGTTTCTAAGGCCAGATATATGGAAAAAAAATTCAGATACTGGAGGACAAGGACCCGTACGAGATAGAGAAAAGCGAATGGAGTACAGATTTATCATCATGGCCCGAGGTCACATATCCCGACAATGTGAACTATTTAGTACATACGCAGAGTACCTACAGTATACAAGAACTTAGAGCTTATAAATCTTTGGAAGCATATAATTATTTTGTTTGTGGCTGGGTTGTGGATGTTGGACAAGTCACTATCAATGGCAGGTGTGTTATGGCAGGAAAAGTAAAACACTCCCAGAGGATAAATAACGCCTGTTTACAACCGTGGGTAATTTGCGAGAAGAATGGAACAATTATTTCTGGTCATTGTACATGTATGGCAGGTGTAGGAGAAGTCTGCTGTCACATCGAGGTACGGGTCCTACTAAATACTGCTAAGCCTGACAAAGCCCGACAAAGCCTGATAAAGCCACACAAAGCCACACAAAGCCTGACAAAGCCACACAAAGCCATGCAAAGCCAGATTTAAAAAGTGTATTTATATTGCTAATTATATTGATGAATCAATTAACTTAGCTAAAAGACATATTTATGCAGATTTAAATGACCGAAAATTGGGCGACAAAGTTCGAATTTCGAACAATCATAAAAAACTATTAATAAAGTATGACACAATCATGTTGGAAATGTTTGTTATTACTTTATAAATTGTTTTTTCGACTGATTATCGAAAGAAAATTCAGTTTAACAATATATGTTATAACGAGTTGTCAATTTGTATATACTTTTGTCTCTATTCGACACCACAAAACAAAAGTACACAAAGCCAGAAAAAGTAATATTAGGAAGGTGTATTTATATTGCAATATAAAATCGATGAATAAATCAACCAAACCGAAAATAGGTTTTTTATGTGTCAATTGGAGAGCCGCACGATTCACCCAAATCCTGGCCAAAACCACCTAAAACCATTCAAAATTTCCCGAAACCTGCAAAGAAAGCGTGCAAAGGAGGAACCAGCATCGCAAATGAAATGGCGATAATAGCGAACATTGACCTAGGCTGTGCAAATTGAACTAGAAATATGCTTGTCTAATGTCGATAAATGGCTAATCATTTCCATTGTTCCAGTTTTTGAACTGGTTTTATGTAAAATTCTTGGCAATGTTTATGTGTAATAATCTTTGTACAATTTTTAAAAAAAAAAATTTATTTACCTACGACACAGGTTGCAAGCATTACTTTCAGTATGTTGACTGTATTAATGCTTTGCTTTAAAATATGCAAAACACAATTGAGTTGAACTTCATTAGTCTAATGTTGATACACTTTATGTTTTAAAACTGTGCTTGACAAGACTTTGAACAATAATCACATCAAAGACAATCTTATCCGTCAAATGACAGAAAAGATTCCAAAAAACACTAATGAGCAGACATGTATCATTGACATGATCTTTGGATCAAATGGTGTTGCCACAGTCAATGATTCAGCAACTTCTGACGAACGTAACCGAATCTTGAAAACTAAACTGAATGAAAATAAACACTGAGATTTTTTGTTATATTACGAAAGATACATTGAAGAGAAAATTGCAAAACATGTATCTGGTGACGACCAGCTATGGATAACAATACTACGGAAAGCATGAACCACCGGTTAAAGGTCTTGCTAAACTGGTAACCAAGGAATACGAACGAATTCATAGGAACAATATATGAACCGATCATAATCCAGCTCGTCGAGCTTCGCCGATCTCTGTACGGGACAGGCAACTATATCCTCAACACAAAATTCTTGCGATGTAAAATAAGTAAATTATCATGGAATTCAAAATCTCAGGAAGAAAAGGACAATATATTCATGACATTTTAGTAGTAGGGAAAAACCAGGTTTCTGGCTCAAAGACCCTATTTCATACTAGGGACCAGGTGATTGCCAACGATAGAACATTTATTTTTACATTCCAAGGCTTCTATCATTGATTTTGGCTCAAAGACCCTGGGACCAGGTGATAGCCAGTGATAGAACATTTATTTTCACATTCTAAGGCTTCTATGTTTGATTTTTGCTCGGAGACCACATTTTAGACCAGGGACTAGGTGATAGCCTATGATAGAACTGTCATTTTTACATTCCGAGGCGATCGATAAATGTCTAAAAATAGACTGCGGTGTTTAGGAATGACTGGAACTGCGTCATAAGAATGTTCCGGAAGGATGATGCAATGTTGTGCAATTTCCGGAAGGATGATGTAATGTTGTGCAATTTACGGAAGGATGATGCAATGTTGTGCAATAAGAACGTTCTGGAGAATATCAGCCAAGGCTATATAAGGCCGTCCAAGTGTTCAGTCTGCAGAGATGCGCTTCGCTGAGAGGATCAAAGGTAAGTGAATTTATTTTACTTAATAGTAGTATTACACTCCAAAGCAAATAGGTCTGGCTTATTATATATCAAGGAGTTTAGAGAAAATTTTATTTGCCGTATT
Organism: Megalonaias nervosa; assembly: GCA_016617855.1. Classification (NCBI taxonomy): domain Eukaryota; kingdom Metazoa; phylum Mollusca; class Bivalvia; order Unionida; family Unionidae; genus Megalonaias; species Megalonaias nervosa. The sequence goes on along the minus strand of JAECUM010001013.1, from coordinate 40,391 downwards.
TTTAGTCATAACTATTTTCATATCTGCTTACCCTTATCGGTAAAATATCTGTTAACATACTGTCAATAATGCGGAACTCGCGTATTAAATCGTCCATGTCATATTTTACACCTCGCAAATAAGATCATATCTGATCAAGTAATTTTTTGTAAGTAATACTAGCTACCTTGCAAGCGTTCTTTTATGTCTCAAGCTTGGGTTCGATCTTCTTACATGCTGTTGAAAGAGAGACATCGATACCAGAAATAATTAACAAAAACGGATTTAATAATGCTCCACTTGAGATTATGCCGGAGCTAGTCATTAACAATGGCAAATATGATATTACTCGAAGCATTCTATTATAGTAACTATAACATTGTTTAGCACACCAGAGGTTTTTATGATAAAATTTATAATATTGCATTAGAGCGTCAACATCTTGTTTTGGAATATCTTCTGATATATGATTGAAATCGACGATCTGTTTTTTCATTATACAATATTTTATATAAAGACAAAAGTTCTAGTACCAGCAATCAAATCAAGAAACTCGCTGAACTTATTATTGATAGGATCAGCTATAAAAATTCTGTATTTCTCATAAACATCTGACGAAGTATCATTATATCGTTTATCTCTTAGTACCTCATTTTTCTTTAACCAAGTGTATGAGTCAAAAGTATTTCCTACTTCACTCTCATACAAATCTGTTTCATTTACCAAATTACTGTAATCGCTTTCTGTTTCATCAATATACCCTAATACTAAACTCAACTGATCTAACCTGAAATTTTTGAGAACAAGATGTTGTCGGATGATTGCATATGCGACCACGAAATTTGCTAGCATTAATTTTTGTAGTGTGTTTCGTTTAATTGTGTCCAGACCAATAGCAAAAGCTACTTTTGACATTAAATTTACATATGGTTTTGTAAGTATTTTCTCGATTTCATTGTAATAATTTCGTAATGACAATTGTCTAGAGGGCTGGATTGATGGAAATGGAATATCATCTTCTTCACTTATGTCGTAATAAGAATTAATTTTTACGTCCAAATATGTTTGTATGATTTTATCAAAAAACTTTTTTTGCTCAATATCATTAAGACCACTAATTTCATCGTCAAAATCTTTGATTATTTTTAGAGATTTGTCAACAATAATCGGATCAAATTCTGGGTCTTTTTTACCTATCATTGGTATAACTGCGTTTGCGTACACTGTAATAATTAACTCGGGGTCTGGTGTTAAAGTAACGATTTTAGTTAGGGTTTCTTTGTCGTGGTAGTACATACCGAGATACTTAAAAATGTTTCGTTTTAAAAAACTATTATATAATTTCTTATTTTTTAAAATTTCCATTATTCTAGATTCTGTTAGTCTGTCGAGACTATCATGGCTATCTTCTACAGATTTTTTTATATCATCTCTCACACCGTAAGCTCGTTTTTTTATTAAGTCAGATTTTATTATCAAATCTAAATTTCCAAGATCAAACTCGATCAATATTTTTTCCAGCAGGATTTCAACTTGTTTTTGTTCTTCTAGACAATCATCAGGATGACAGTATCTGCTTATAATATCAAAGTTTTCTATTGCTTTTTTTAGTTGCGGCCCCCGTATATACATAACGAGAATAAAAAAATTTTCTTCATCTAACAATGGAGAATTTATCATTGTAATTGTAAAATCTTTTCTGGTAAATATTGCACGTGCCGCTAGTGAATCACCCCAAAAGGATATTCTACGGTTAAGAATATAATCATAAAATTTTTTCGCAACGGTTATAATTGGTGGTTCTGACATTATTTTATAGCACTAGATTAAATTTGATCATCGAGTGTGTATATCTGAAATGCTGTCAGTCCTGGAAATGAATGTTCAGCAGCGAAAACATGAACCCGGAAATATAAGTACTTGTTAACAGTATTTTCTGTCGGGATTGTAAAATGTTGTGTTGTTGCAATATACGTTCTTACTGCACTATATAATGTTGTCCAGTCGATATCATTGTTTGATCCTTCCAATTGCCAATTATAAATTCGGCTAACGCTAGGGTTTAATCGACCTCGCAAATGAAATTGCCAAATAGCAACTGCAATGGGACATTTAATTTTGATCCAAAAATTTTCAACCTCTCCGTTGGTCGTCCACTCGTGTCTATCGGAGAAAGCGTAATAAGGATAATTTTCGGGATAATATGCTGACGCGCTTACCTCAAACCCAGCTCGATTGTCAGTTGCCTTAAAAAGTGTTGGAATATATCCAACATTGTTTTTAGTTCGTTTTGTACCACTAGACAGACTGTCAACGTACGCTTTATTTGTTAGATCATTAGGGCTAACTGGAACATATGTTGTAGTTATTTTTTTGTCTCTCATGTTTATATTACCTGACATTGCCCCACCTGATCGTCTAAGATACGGGGCAAGTTCTTCTTTTAACTGGCTATAACTAATAGCATCAGTATCATTAGCTGGTGGCGAGGTTGTTGGTAATCCAGTTATTTTGGAGTTATTACTCATTACCAGGTTACCTGCCATTGTGTCACCGGCTTTGTTAAGTTTGTTATCGTCAACTAATTTTAGTTGCGCATAACTTACCGCTTGCGTATTATCTGCATTTGCTTGTGGGTATGAAGTTTCCAACCCAATAATTTTTTTACCTGACATATTAACATTACCTGTAAGTATCCCACCTGTTTTGTCAAGCTTGTTGCCGTCTACATACTTCAACTGCAGATAACTTACCGCTTGAGTTTGATTTAAGTTTGCCGGCGGATACCCAGTCTCCAATCCTACAACCTTTCTTCCTGACATATCTAAGTTACCGCATAAAGTTTCCCCTGTCAGCGACAACTCGCTGTCATCGACAGATTTCAGTTGTGCATAACTAACGGCTTGTGTATTAGCGACATTTATTGGTGGATACGCTGTTTCTAAACCTAATACTCGTTGATTTGACATAAACAAATTGCCTTTCATTGTGTCACCAGATTTCTTTAAGAAGCTTGATAAATCAATGCTGCCATCTGTACTAATAACATCAGTCGACGGATCTTTTATTATTGTTCCAGATTTTGTATAATAGCTCATTATTTGTTTATTGTTTGACAATTTTATGTCAACTTACTTTATAATATGTCGATATTAAATTTTGATACAGAACAGCTAATCAAACACCTACACAACAATGAACTTCCAGACTGCCACTACCTCATCGTTGGTCGTACAGGGTCTGGTAAAACAAATCTATTATTAAATCTTTTGCTCAACGGCATCTTCAACTACGATCGAGTATATATTTACACAATTAACCCACAACAGGATAAGTACGAATTATTGAGTGATTATAACAGCAAACTTCGTGATGAGCTTAATGCTGGTGATGATGTATTTATGATCAAACAACCAGAGGAATTAATTCCAGTAAATGAACATGATTCGTCTAAACATAAAATAGTTGTGTTTGACGATATTCCGCTAAACAACGAAGAGATGAACAAAATAAAATCGTACTTTTCACTATCACGTAATAAAAGATGTAATTCTGTCTACCTTGCTCAGGGATTTTACAACGTTGATAGATTTATTAGGAGAAATACGGGTTGTTTTATACTATTTCCCGGACTAGATAATGTTGACGTGAGAAATACAGCAAACGAGCAGTGCGGTGACATAACAAAAGATAAATTTATTGAATTATATCATCAAGCAACCAAAGACAAATACAACTTTTTCTTATTTGATAAACTCGCACGTGATCCGGCTAAGATGTTTCGTTGTTGTATTGACACATTTCTCTAGGTAAATTTTATAGCAACATATATAAAATAATAATGGACGAAAGTCAACAAAGAATCGAATTACTAAAGAAATTTGTTACAACTCGAGCTGCTTTTAAGACAAAAGTAGAAGAAGCTCGCCAAGGGCAAGTTAAAGCAGAAGAAGCAGCAGCTAGTTTTCTTAAACCTGTTACTGAAACGCTAATTGGCAAACAGCCAGAAGTATCAACAATATATGCAGAAGAACTAAAAGAAAATACAAGAAAAAGGTTTGTTAGGTTTACTCGGACAAAAACCAAAAGAAGAAACCAGAAAAATTGTAACTGAACTTGTAAGAAATATTGCTGATCCCGTTGCACGACAGGCTGAATTTGACAGGTTAATGAACAATCCTCTTATGCTTCAACATGCTATAGCAAGAATGACAGTTAATCCAGCTGAGTTAAAAAAGATGATAGACGATGTGTCAGAGCGAACTAAGGAATTAACTGAGTATCAAAGAATGATGCAAGAAAGTATCGTGGAAGGCATGTCTCTTAAAGGTCAGATAAAATTTTACAGAATAAAAGCTAGGGAAAAAATAGATGATGCTGAGTATAATAGATTTATTGAAAAATATTTAAAAAATGAAAAACTAGATGATCTTAACAACATTAGAAATTGGCCAGAAGATAATTACAATAAACTGATAGGCATTTTAAGAAAAGTATATGATGAATTTGTGAGCGCTGATGAAGAAATTAAAAATGCTAAAGAAGAGGAAGAATTCGTACCTCTGTCACATAAAATAAGAGACGGAGTTGTTGCTGAGACTTTACGCACAACAGCGTATCAGTACAGAACTAAACCAGGAGGTTATGGTAGAGGTTGGAATTTTAAAAGACTGTTAAATGTAAACGAAAGTAATCGAGATAAAAGACTACCAGAGGAAAGAGAAACCACCGGATCTGGAGTTAAAGTTTTTGCATCAAACGCAGATATAGTTGACAGGCTACTGCTGTTAATATCGTCCAAGGAAGCGGGTAATGAAAGCACTGAAATCGACAACGAAATTATTGATATACTAGATCATCTTAGATCGAGCAGATTACTAACCTTGTCCGAGTACGAAATTTTACGTAACGATCTTATATAATGTCGACAACATTTTTACTTGATTCCTCACAGACAAAGAGTGACAGCGCAAACTTTCCCGTCTACTATAATACGCCAATAATACTAGATCCTGGTAGACAGTACAAAATTGGATTAATTTCTGCTACAGTATGGCACTCTATGGCAAACGTAAAAAAAAAAAAAACGACGACTTTACATTTAAGTCTGGCGCCCGGAGTGAAACTCCAGGACCGCAGTCAAAATACTACAAGAAGCATATAACGTAACTGATATTAATAAAACGATCAAAGAACTGATCGAAATTTTACACCTTGATTTAATTTAATCAAGGCGATCTTATATAATGTCGGAAACTTTGTTACTTGATTCCTAACAGACAACGAGTGACAGCGCAAACCTTTGCGTCTACAACAATCCGCCATTAATACTAGATAGTAGACAGTACGAAATTGGATTAATTTCTGCTACACTATGGCACTCTATGCCAAACGTAAAAAAAAGGTTTTAACGATGACTTTACGTTTAAGTCTGGGGCCAGGAGTGAAAGCTCCGGGACATCAGTCAAAATACCACAAGGAGCATATAACGTGACCGACATTAATAAAACGATAAAAGAGCTTATCAGCACCTTTGGTGTTGCGGGAAATTTTGAGCTTGTTCCAAACTATAATATGCTACGAGCTAGAATTACACTAAAAAATAATTTCATAATCGATTTCTCCCCAGCGACTAGTATTGCATCGCTGTTAGGCTTTAAGAACCAGCAGTACGGCAGTGTTACAGAACAAAGTGTATCATATGACGGTGACCTGCCAGTGAACATAACTGACGTAAACACAATATTGATTCATTGTTCTATCGCATCAGGGTCCTACTCAGCTAGAGGTAGCCAGGCTCGAACAATCTACAGTTTTTCACCTGATGTCCCACCAGGGTCGATAATGCAAATTACTCCTCGACAAATAATATATTATCTAATTACTCCTGAAAATCAAATAACGAGTATAACAATGCAATTAACAGACCAATTGGGTAGACAGTTGAATTTGAATAACGAGATTGTTACTTATTACTTACACCTACGCGCGGCGACTTAGTCGCTGCGTAGTTGTCGACTTAGATTTTTGTACAACCTTCTTCATATAATAAAATGAGACAGCGAAAGAAAGTTTACAGAAGAAAAATCGTTGGAGGATTTTTTGGAAATATATTTACAAAAATTATTGGAAATGTTCCAGGAATTGCACGCAAAGTAGCACTAATTGCACTTGACGCAGGTAAAGTTTTTGCTAGCACAGCTGGTACTGCATTAGGACAAAAAGTTGCTGAAAAATTAAAGGCAATTCACAACGTGAATCGCCGACAGCATTGGAAATAAAGCGAGTAATATCAGATATTGCACCGACAGCAGAAACAGAACGGGCTATGATAGCTACCACAAAAAAATTATTATCACCAAGCGGCGAAAATGTAGTACGTAAACTTGTAGCGAAAACAAGAATAACACCTGCTGCATTTTAGTTGCAGTTTTGTGTGTTAAAATAGAATAATGTCAGTCAAAAATTATCTCCATCTTGCCGAAGAACATGATACCGACGACACAGCAACAGATTTTGAATACATCGAATATCTGGATGAGAACTCAAACGAACCAAATAAAGCTGGTGCCAGGACTTTTAATGCACGTGACGAGGACTTGTTTCTGTTACCTCAAAAGACAGTATTAGAAGTGCGTGGTCAGGTAGTAACTGCAGCAGGCGGTAATATTCCAGCTGGTAGAGAAATTGCACTTGTCAATAACGGTTGGAGTTTATTTCAAAGCGCACGGTATCAACTTGCCAATCAAACCGTGGAAGATATTTCAATGCATTTGCCGTAAGCGAGTATAATACTTAATATCGTCTCATTTAGTGACGATTACTCGAGATCAGTGGCCACAAATATGATGTGGTTTAAAGACACCTCATTTAGGACAGCTGTTTCAAGAGAATTTCGTACTGGTGCTGGCAATCCTGCTCCAGATAACAATAATCTAATCGCCAATCCAGCTGCTGATGATGCAGCCGCAATAGGTGATTCGATAAGATTAGCAGTCACAAGAATACTACGACAGCAATATAATGAGGGATACGCCAACGAAAAGCATTTGCTGCAGAATCTCGCCAAATAACAATGGTGCTTCCGCTAAGCATAATATTTGGATTTTGCCGTGATTACAACAAAGTGTTTCGCGGACTAAAACACAGGCTTATTTTAGATCGAGCGAATCAAAACGATTGCATCATGCACGCTGATGGAGTGGCTGAAGGTCAGTTTGCCATTACAAGATTAGCTCTGTGGATGCCACGAGTTGTTCCATCTGTAGCTAAATTGATGGAACTCGAATCAATATTGACTAATTATACGAAAAAGATCTATTTCCAGCAGAACAGAATTTATCAAACAGCTATTCCTAATGCAATCGATTACATATGGCGTGTTACAACTACATCAAACGAACAATTACCTCGACATTTGTTTGTTGTATTTCAACGACAGGCACGTCGTAATGATCAAGAAATGAACAACTCCATATTTGATAACCCAGATGTCAGACGAATATTTGTTAGAATAAATTCTAAGCAATATCCCGAACGTGCAATCAAATGCAATTTTGCTGATGATGCTACTAAAAACATATCTCGGCCGTATATGTACCTTATAGAGGCTATACGAAAATACCAAGACGCAGACAGTGGATCTCAGATATCAGTAGAAGAATTTCGATCAATATATCCTATCTTCTATTTTGACGTTTCAAAACACTCCGAGCAAGCTATCAGATCGACTGCTGATATTGAAGTCACTTGGACGCTTGGCGCGCTGTCAGCTGAACAATATAATGTGTACGCGCTAGTTGTTAGTGATCGATTTTTGACAACTGATGCGCCTAAAGGAAAAATGACAACACAAGCATAATGTGTGTGACAACCTTGATATAATGAAAACGGAATATACAACCAGAAAAATACACCTAACTCCAGGTCAAATTAAAAAGTTGTCAGCGGCGATTGCCAAACGTAATTCTGTTTCTTTAATGATATTCCCAATGACTCCGTCGTTGACTCCAGGGACCGCAGTAAAAGTACTGTTAACTCGGCAGCAAATCAATAGACTCGATCGGGGAAAACCGTTTGTGCTAAAATTATCCACTGCACAAATAACAGCCATGGCCAACCGCGGTGGATTTCTCGGACCAGCATTTTCTATATTAGCCAAAACAGTAATACCCAAAATATTGCCTGTGTTAGGGGCCCTGGGGCTAGCGGCTGCTTCTGGGGCCGTATCAGGAGCGACTAAAAAAACGGTGTCCGGAGACGGTATCAAACGAATCTATCGTTGAGAGCTACGCTATTGCACTGTAATTTTATGTAACAATAAGAAATAAATGCCAGCTAAAAAATCGTCACCGACTAAAAAAAAAAGAAAACAAGGCGTCCTCGAAAAAAAAAACAAGGAGGAATCATTCATTTCGCTCCAATTTTAGCAGGGTTAGCAGGCAGTCTGATTCCAAATCTGTTAGGAATAGGACGTGGGCTAACACTACCAGGTACCAGACGCCATTGAGTAATTTTGATATCATTGAAAAATTGAATGACATTGTCGGATTTCGTGGAGTATATTCTAAAGACGAATTAGATAATGTGCCAGCAGGTGGTTCGTGTGTAGTCAATATACAGGACATCAATGATGGATCTGTCACACATTTGGTAGCTATTTACGATAACAATTATTTTGATTCGTTCGGATTTCCTCCAAGCGATCTTATAAAAAATATATTTTTAAAAAATTTGAAAAAATATGTTATTCGTCTAATCAGCTACAGCAAATTGGGACAAACGCTTGTGGTTATTATTGCATTATGTTTGTTCGACAGATGTCCCAGTCCGTTGATTTTTTAAAGTTCATTTTACAGTTTGACAAGCAGCCTTCTTGCGCTAATGATGAGATTGCAATTAATTTTGCGTAGCAATCAAGTATATGACAACATATTGCCTCAAATGCAAAACTAAAACAGATAACAGCAACGAGACAACAGAAAAAACAAGCAATAATAGAGTAATACTAAAAAGTGTTTGTGCTGTTTGTGGAAGAAAAAAAAAGTATGTTTCTGAAATCAGTAACTGGAGCTAGAGCATGTGACAAAGTTATTTTAGCAGACGACTGAAAAAAATAATTTTTATAAATCTGAAAAATTTGTCAGTTATAAAATATATAATGAAATGTGATTGTGATTGTGATAGAGATCTTTGCATAGAACAAGATAAAATCGTTACATACTGTCAACGCTGCAGTTGCCGTGAAATAATTAGCAGCGGAATCGATATTCATAAAATTATTGGAAAATTACCGAAACCAAAAGGAGGTTTCACATTGCCATTTCACAGGTACACAGGACCTTATAATCCGTTAGACAAGCAACTGGACGAAAATGATAATCCGCTACCCGGACAAGAGCCTTATAATCAAGTTGATGCAATAGCAATGCTTCATGATATCTGTTATCCGGATAATGAGCAAGATAAACCTGGCTGTGATAAAATCATGCTAGATGAACTTAGTGACCTGAAACCAGTCAATATGCTAGAACGTATTGATCGAAAGCTGGTACAGGGGATAATTGGTGCTAAATATAAGTTAGGTCTTGGAAAGCCTGCACTTGGAAATAGAGAATTGTACGATGATCTGGCAACGGAGACGCTTGCGTCTCAATTACACAAACCTAAAAAAAAAGTTTACCCGACGTAAGGTTGTCGCAAATGCCGTAGATGATATCTGGGCGATAGATTTAGTAGATGTCTCAAATCTTGCTCAATTTAATGTTGGCGCCGATGGCGCTCCAAAAAAGTATCTTTTTAACGTTACAGACGTTTTTTAGTAAGTACGCGTTTAGTGTACCCGTTTCAGATAAAACAGGGACATCAATGACTGATACGCTAGCGCAAATAATAACAAACACAGAAAGACAACCAAATAAAATTTGGACCGATCACGGAGCGGAGTCTTATAAAAAAAATTTGAGCAGTTTTTGGATCAAAATAACATCAAAAAGTATGTCACTGGAAATGAAGGAAAAAGCGTTGTCGTCGAGCGATTTAATCGTACACTTAAAGAACTTATACATAAACATATGACAGCTAAAAACACAAACAGATATATTGATGAGCTTCCGCAGATAGTTGACAAATATAATAACACAAAACATCGAACCACTAGGATGTCACCAAATGAGGCAATTAAGAATCCTATATTAGCAAATGAAAACATGTACTGCAGACACAAATTTAAAGCTGGTGATAATGTTAGAATTTCGTTAGTGAAAAGGGTGTTCGAAAAAGGATTTACTCCAAATTGGAGCGAAGAAGTGTTTGTTATTGATAAAGTACTTTTAACAATACCTGTAAAATATGCGCTAAAGGATCTAGCAGGGGAACCGGTAATTGGTAGTTTTTACGAGCAAGAACTACAGAAAACTGAACAAGATGTATTTGTTATCGAGAAAGTTATTAGGAAGCGCGGCAACAAAAGTCTCGTCAAGTGGAGGGGATACAGCGATAAATTTAATAGTTGGGTACCAACTCGGTCGATTTCATCGACTGTGTTAAAATAATGTTGTTATAAACTTCCTCGTACTTACGTTTGACGGATTTACATTTTACAGGCTAACATAACGATATTAGATATTGTCTGCGATCATCAGAGATCGTCATTAGGTTAAATATCTTAGCAAATATGAAATCGAATTTTATGCTCTTTTGCTGGCCAGCTATTTTCGTGTTTAAGAAAGGTTTTATCAGCTGCCAAAACACTTGTTGCTCTGTGACAATAAAATAAAATTTTATTATTTTTTGGGCAATATGATACTTAACATTATATCGTCCAGTAGTCGGTCTGCTGTAATTTTTCTTGTCAATGACAACTACAATCTCGTTTTGTTCGTCGTCGCTGTTAAATAAAATGTCGTCCTCGGTATAACCAACTGTATCGCAGACGACTTTGTCGTCCGAGATTATATCTCGGGAGATGAAATCTCCTACTGTAAAATTGTCGTCCGCGTATATATCAGCAAGTCGTTTCATCAGATTCATATTATAATATATTTTTATCTAATTTATATAATAACAGGATGACTGACGAAATAAAGCATCATCAGAGGGTCACTATATTAAATTACGGAGAATTAGCTGAGGCAGTGCGAAAATGCTTGTCGGGTTACAGTTCTTATATTCTGTTGACGTTAGTGTTATGCAAGGCGAATCTAACAAAATTCTCCTGAAAGCGGCAGAAAAAAGTAAACTTAATGATAGAGCAGTAATGACGCTGAAATTTAACAAAAATGATGTTCTAATGTTTGCTCACAACTGTCTTACCAAAACCGAGTTAGAAAATATAATTAATCATCGTATCTAAAGACGATCCTGTCAAAAGTTGACATTGATGTAGCTGATTTAGTTACCCCGTCTGCTACATTTTTCACTGATCTGCTGCCAATTTTAAGGTGCTTAGCAGCAGCTGAGATTGAAGGAAATTTTAATTTCTCATCTGGTTTTGTATTTACCGCAATGATAGGTCTTCTAGGATTTTTAAAATTATTTCCACCACCAGCATCTGCACGTTTAGTATTTTCTTGAGATGTAACTAAATCTAAGTTTTCCAAACGATTGTTTGTTCTAATTTTATCAATGTGATCAATAACCAAATCATTTGATATTGGTCTGTTAAAAGTTTCTTAGACAAAACGGTGACTATAATAACCAACAAAATCTGTTAGTGTTCCTCTGACAGTTATTCTAAGATATCCGCTATTATGCATTTTTCCTAGCACTTTTTTCGTTCTTCTATTTCGAATAATTCCTTTGTCAGAGGCCTCATACAAATCAAACACAGGGTGAGGTTGAAATTCGTTTTGCAAAGACAAGTTTTCAATGCTGTCATCGGTAACCGTGCCGTTAACATGATATACAAGTTGTCCTTCTGGAATTTCATCACACAATAACGTGTAAATAAAATCTTTCTTAAACATTTCAATTCGTTCAGTATTATCTCCGCTTACGCTGATCTTATAGCCGGCTGGTGGAAAAAGATAGAAGAATTTACTGAACTAGGTTCGGGCTGGAAGTTTGAAATGATTTCTGAAATCTTATTTCATACAGTGAAATATAAAGTATTACGTGGTAGCGGCGCATATGTTGACTTACCACAAAAAATAAAAAATAAAAAATGTTGTATAAACGTGAAGAACTACTTTGATCAAAACTGTTTTCAGTTGGCTATTCTTTCTGCGTTGTTTCCAGCAGAAAAAAAAATGCTGATCGCGTTGACAAGTATCTTGCTTATGTGTCGAGATTGAATTTTACTGGTATTGACTTTCCCGTTGCAGAAAATCAAATACCAAAGTTTGAAAAGCAAAATAATAATATTTCAGTAAATGTTTTCGGACTAGATGAGCGTGAAAACGTGTATCCGAGATATATTTCAGAAAGAGCCTCTCAATCAACAATAAACTTGCTGTTTTATAAAAATCATTACGTTTGGATCAAAAACTTTAACGGGCTGGTTGGCAGACAGTATAACAAAGACAAAAATAAAAAGTAGTTCTGTTATCGTTGTTTAATGGGTGCGCTGATAATGAAAAATTACAGAGGCACCTGCAGTATTGCAATGATATACAACGGATAACAATGCCTTCTAGCGATAATAATTTGTTGCAAAATCTCAATCATAATCACAATCTAAAAATTCCTTTCGTGTTATACGTCGACTTTGAGTGTCTTCTACAGCCTGTGCTTGGAGCAGAAAATAACCCTAATCAATCTAGTACGAGAAAAATTCAAAATAATATTCCGTGCGGGGTAGCGTATAAAGTAGTATGTTGTAGTGATCCGAGTTTATCAAAGCCTATTAAATTATATCGTGGTAAGGATCCGGCTGTTTGGCTTCTCAAGCAGTTGATTGACGAAGTTGATGATGTATTTATACGCTTAAAAAGAAATGTTCCAATGACAGAATTAACAACCCAGCAGAAATCTGATCACGAACAAGCAGAATTTTGTCACATTTGTGAAAAAGCTTTTGACGTTTCTGATAATAAAAAGTACGTGACCATTGTCATCAAACAGGACAGTATCGTGGAGCGGCACATGATAAATGTAATTTAAAGTTTCATGCTCCAGATTTTATTCCAGTTGTTCTCCATAATTTCAGAGGATATGACAGTCATATTATAGTAGAAGCTTTTGGCAATGATGAAATAAAATCTCGCTTAAAACTTGATAATGTAATCAAGTGCATTCCAAATAATTTTGAAAAGTATATGTCGGTTACGCTAGGTAAGTTGCGTTTCATTGACAGCCTGCAATTTATGGCGGCATCATTAGATGAGCTAGTGAAAGGTTGTAGCGAGTTTAATAATCTGCAAGATTGTTTTGGAGATAAATTTAATCTATTGACAAAAAAGGGAGTGTTCCGTATGAGTACCTCGACGATTGGAGCAAATTTGATGAAATTTCTTTACCTGACAAAGACAAATTTTATTCGCAGCTAAAAAATGAAAACATAACTGATAGCGAGTATAAGTACGCACAAGATATTTGGAAAGAATTTGATTGCAAGACGTTTGGTGATTATCATGATTTGTACTTGAAAACTGATGTATTATTACTGGCGGACGTATTTGAATGCTTTAGGAAAGTGAGTTATATCAATTACGGACTTGATCCTTGTTGGTATTACTCTTGTCCCGGGTTATCTTGGGATGCTCTGTTAAAGTTTAGTAAAGTAAAGTTAGAGTTACTAACATACGTTGACATGTTTATCTTTATCGAGAAAGGTATTAGAGGTGGTATTAGCGTGATAAAAAAAAGTGTTCGAAAGCAAATAACAAATATATGAGCGAGTATGACCCTGATCTTTTATCGAAGTATATCATTTATCTAGATTTTAATAATTTATATGGTAGTTCTATGAGCGAATCAATGCCATTTGGCGGATTTCGTTGGATTACGACTGACCAATTTCTGGCGGAGACGGAAAAAAAGATACCTGACGATGTCTCCTATTTTGTTGAAGTTTATCTCGATTATCCTGTTTCGTTACATGATTTACATAAAGATTATCCGTTTTGTGCGGAGTCAATGATAATAGACTATAGTTTATTATCTCAACAACAACAAGCAATATCATTATCAAGACAGGATTCTAAGGTAACAAAACTAGTCCCAAATTTACTCGATAAGAGAAATTATGTTTTGCATTACATAGTTTTAAAACAAGCAATAGACGCTGGTCTTTTGTTGAGGAAAGTTCATCGCGTGCTAAAATTTAATCAGTCGCTGTGGATGAGAGGTTATGTTAACTCAAATACTTCTAGGAGAGCTCTAGCGAAAACTGATTTCGAGAAAAACTTCTTTAAACTTATGAACAACTCCGTCTTTGGTAAGACCATGGAAAATGTTAGAAGACGAGTAAACATCGAGCTAGTTAATGATATCAACCGCCGAAACAAACTTGTGTTGATTTTCATTACAAATTTGTTAAGAATCAGTGGCCGTCAAGTAGATTGTTGTTTACTGATACTGACTCGCTCGTTTATGAAATCGAATGTGAGGACGTCTATCAAAATATCTTTGATAACCGACATCTGTTTGATCTCTCTGATTACCCTCGCGATAGTAAATTTCATGACGACACAAATAAAAAGGTTATTGGTAAATTCAAGGATGAGTTGAACTCGAACGTCATCAAATACTTTATTGGATTGCGAAGTAAAATGTATGCCGTGTTGTTAGACAATAATAAAATGACAAAAAAAGCAAAAGGTTTGCCTCGCGATTTTGTTAAAAAGTTTATGGGATTTGATGATTACAAATACGCGTTCGACGGCGGTGTTAGTTATATAAGAGCAATGGCTATTCGAACAAATCATCATAAACTTGAAACAGATGTTATTATCAAACGCAGTTTAAGTAATTTTGATGATAAACGTTATTGCGAAAACGAAGTAGATACGTTTGCACTTGGATACCGTCGTGATGACAGATCTATACTTGATATCATCTTCTCCGACTAGGGTATGAAATTTTTATCTAAACTTTAGAAATAATGTTTGAAAATTTGACAGTGACAAATAGCATCAACAGCAAAATCAAATATCTAACGATAGAAGGAAAACAGTTGACAGTTGAAATTAGTAATGAAATATCAGAAATATGTTTTAGTAATCGTGACAAGCTGAAACTTTCGCTCATCAAATCTGATAACAGTTTGTATTTCAATTATCTTGAAAAATTAAGCTGTGAATTATCAAAGGGATTTAATAATTTTCATAATCCAATCAGTCAAGAAAAGTATACTAAACTTACCATTGACCTCGATCGATCGAAAGTATATTTCGTTGATAAAAAATATCCTCTTAACAAGCTGCAAATAAAAGATTTATTCGAGTGTCGTCGTTGTGTAAGGGGTAGAATAAAGTTTAGTCTCTATTATCACGATGATGAAATATTTATAATATCTGCAGTTGAAATACTTATGGTCGGCGATGAGGTCTAAACTCCCTGATATAATAATAAGCCAGACCTATTTGCCTTAGAGCTTAATACTACTATTAAGTAAAATAAATTCACTTACCTTTTGATCTTGTCAGCGAAGCGTATCTCTGCAGACTGAACACTTGGACGGCCTTATATAGCCTTGGCTGATATTCTCCAGAACGTTCTTATTGCACAACATTGCATCATCCTTCCGGAAATTGCACAGCATTGCATCATCCTTCCGGAACATTCTTATGACGCAGTTCCAGTCATTCCTAAACACCGCAGTCTATTTTTAGACATTTATTGATCGCCTCGGAATGTAAAAATAACAGTTCTATCATTGGCTATCACCTAGTCCCTGGTCTAAAATGTTTTCTCCGAGCAAAAATCAAACATAGAAGCCTTAGAATGTGAAAATAAATGTACCTGGTCCCAGGGTCTTTGAGCCAAAATCAATGATAGAAGCCTTGGAATGTAAAAATAAATGTTCTATGAAATAGTATGAAATAGGGTCTTTGAGCCAGAAACCTGGTTTTCCCCTACTACTATTTTTGCAGAAATCCCACATTAAATTAACAACTGCAGTGATGTCCTCAGACTGTGTTAAAAGCCCCAAAATTGGCAAAGAAACCAAACCAAACAACAAGGTGCACGGCGACAAGGACTCAGAGAAAGTAGGACACAAATTTGACGTAATGATAGACAAACTTTTAGACTGAAAAACACATTTTTATTATGCCACTTTATGAAACTGTGTGCCTGAGTGGAAAAAATAACCATTTCTGGCGACAGTTTATCAGATACAGACATTTTAAAATAATAAACATTTCATAAAACGAGAACAATTTTTTTTAAAACATTTGAGATTAGATTGTTAATTTTACACCGAGTCCGATTTACAGCTGTAAAGTGTTATCACGATATGTGCATTTCTTTTTTTCATAATCATTAAAAACTCCATGATAGTCATTAGATAATTGAAATAAGTAACTTAATCTGACTTTATTTGTGTGTACTTTAGCCTATTTCATTGGATATTAGTAACTGGCTACGATGTCGAGGTACTAATATTAGTATGAATGAGTAACTAGATGTGCATTTCGTTTTCATAATTTTTATTATTTGATTTCCCTCCAAATTTGTTTGTGTTGATGATTACTAAATCATTTTTGTAAATAAAAAAAAATGTTTATTTGATTTATCTGTCTTATTCTTACATATTAAATTAAGTGTCTACAATTTTTCTTATCAATTCCATACCTTGCTGGCATGTAGGAAGTAAGGGTTATTAAACAGTATTTCTCAACATATAGTATTTGCTCTTTCTAAACAGATGTAATGTAAATTTTAAGAGTGTTCAAAAAAATAGCTTTCCTCCACCCCTTGAAATTTAGTAATCAAATTTGAATCTTGTGGACAAATTCATTCTACATAATGCGTTTGAGACCGGGGTATGGATTACAATTCGTCATATGATAGACATCCGCAAATTACAGCATATCAAAATAGCAGTGATAAACAATTCTCATTTTTAAATCTATGTTTAAGTCAATGGTTTTTAGTTTCAAGTTTGCGTAGAAACTCACTTATCATAAATTAATAAATGAAAATATTAGTAAAATGCTTATTATACCAAAACCCATATATGCAAATGTTAATTATTATCGTGTTGTTTCTTTGACTGGGGGCAGTGTCGCCTCCAATAAGTTTAGTCCCCAAGACGTATCGGTCCTACTAAACACCGCAAATCGCTCAAAGACATATATTACTATTGTGAATTATATTAAATATTAAATCATGTATTTTCTCAAACATTTTCTTCTTATCATTATTTGTACATTATTGTAACATTCTAAAAATATTTAATTACGGTTAGTTTAATATAAGTTTATACAAATATCTTCCCAAATGGAGGTTGAATTTTCTTATTTAGACATTTTAAAATATTAAACTTACCAATTAAAAAGTAGTAGACTAATAGGCTGGTCTTGGACCAGAGACCCAACTCCCCTAGTAAAACATTTTTTGTGTATCCGATAAATTAGACATTTTGTGTACCTGATTGTTTTTGGGGAGTTAGGTCTCTGATCCAAGGCCAGCCTATTAGTCTACTACTTATATCACCAAAATATGGGTCAGTATGGTTATTTGCAACTGAAAATGATATGAGAATAAGAGGTTGGTCAGACATTTATTGACAATATGGTTGATATTTTATTTGATAATGATATTTCTAAAACTATACAAAAATAAACAGCAGCGGTGACGTTCGGTCTACCATTCCACTGGGGTCCCTTCTGCCGATAAAGTCTTTACCAATAAGGTCCTAAGAGTCCCTTTCAGTAGACATACCCCCAGGCGAATTCCTACACGAAACGAAACTTTAGAAACTCAGAGGGCTATCTATTTCGGGCACTCAAAGCATACCCCCAGGAGAATTCCTAAATATACGAAACGAAACTTTAGAAACTCAGAGGGCTGTCTATAATGTAAAGGTCTTTCTTATATAGCCCACGGGCACTCTTTCATTGGTTAAGACCTGTCTTATGGTCCACAGGCATCTTATTGAGACTTTTTGGTCCGGCGAACATTCTTTCTGAATGCCCCAATGTGGATACCCTTCAGTGAGGTCACAAGGTCACAAGCTCACATCATCCTGCTGTTTATTTTTGGACGGCACAAACACATAGTATGATTTATGATTATATACATATGCTTATGATTATATACATATGATTATGATTTATGATTATATACATATGATTATGATGATATACATATGATTATGATTATATACATATGATTATGATTTATGATTATATACATATGATTATGATTATATACATATGCTTATGATTATATACATATGATTATGATTATATACATATGATTATGACGGCACATACATAAGCTTATCCTAAGAGACGGCATAAACATAAACTTATCCTAATTTATCCTAAGAGACGGCACAAACATAAACTTAATTAACTTAGCTCTAAGAACAGCACACACAAACGGGGCCTTCTCTACGTTCAACAGATTTTTGCACACTCTCCCCCAAATCAAAACCCGGGGAGTGCAAAAGTACACCCACCAAGTGGTGATATGGTGGGAGAGTGCTTTTTTCTGTTGAAGTTTGAGCTTTGGGAGGATCCCAATATATATAAGGCTGTATTGCATATAAGCTGACTAATAGTTGGAAGTCTAAAAGTAGCTTACACAGTAGGCGTGGCCTATTTGTTTTGTATTTTCTTTTTTATCTTAATTATTATCGTTTAAGATATATGAGCGAAGAAAGAAACTTGATAAAATCAAAAGTTAAAGATAATGTTTCTTTAAAAGACAACAAAGAAAACATTATTTATCAGTAAATAAAAATAAACAAAATACAAGGTAAATAAGCAGAGTTGTCTCCTAAAAATACAAAGAAGACAGACTTCTAGTCCTGATATAACGCTTTATATATTACAGACAGACAGGCAATCTGGAAATTGATACTCTACATTACAAACAGACAGACTAATACGCCACAAAATTACAAGTAATTTTGCTAATCACTTAACAGACAAAACGAACTCACCAATCACCAGCTGCGCTTTACTGACAGTCTGAAAAATCAATACAGTGCATTCGTACCAATCTAGAACAAGCTGAACGGTATTATCTCCCTTCTATAATACCCAAGCGCTAAAGTATTAATTCCATCTTTACAATATCTTTGATCATCAAAATTACTAAGTCCACGTTTTATTATTGTATCTGTCTCAAGCTTAAGATGATTCGTTCTAATAACATTTGTCTTAATGAAACTGACATTATTGTTTAGCGCGGTTTTAAAATCATTAAAATTCATCATCTTTTCCACATAACCGTGAGGGATACCTTTCGCTTTCTTTGTAAGTTTATTATCATCTAATATGACAGCATACATCTTGCTCCTTAATCCAACAAACTCTCTCACCGGCACAAACATAAATTCATCTTTCATTTTACCAATAACTTTTTTATTCGTATTATCATTAAATCCACTACTAGTCGGGTAATCTGATAAAACAAATAGGTCACGGCGCTTGTAAATATCCTCATAGACATTTTCGTATTTTTTATTATAAACTAGTGAATCTGTATCAGTAAATAGCAACTCTGAATCTGGCCACTGCTTTTTAGTAAAATTATAGTGAAAATCGTACATTAGCCACTTTGATATATCAAGTACAGCTGCACCAACATAAGTCGGTTTATTTAACTTTAAATTTGTCTTTCGTCGTTGTATTGCAACAAGATTTTCATTAAATATTTTCATGCTGACAAAACCATCATCGTTAACTAATTTATTTCTGCGACTTATATCATTTACGATTTCGATAGAAACCCTTTTCCTAATGTTTTCCATTGTCTTACCATTGTTCAGTAACTTGAAAAAGTTTTTCTCAAATTCGGTTTTAGCCACAGCACGACGTTTCGCATTTAAGTCAATATAATTTGACATCCACCTCAACTGATTGAATTTTTAGTACACGATGGACTTTTCTCAGAATTAGTCCAGCATCTACTGCTTGTTTTAAATTTTTGTAATGTATCACGTAATTTCTTTTATTTAGCAAATTTGGAACTAACTTATTAACGATCGAATTTTTTGCTGTTGTCATGGCTCGTTGCTCAGGTGATAGTAAACTGTAATCTATCATCATCGACTCTGCACAAAATGGGTAGTCGTTGTGTAGATTATGTAATGAATTAGGGTAATCTAGATCGACTTCAACAATGTATGAAATATCATTATTTTTTTTAGGTAAATCTTTTTCAGTTTCTTTAAGAAATTTATCTGGAGATATCCAATGAAATCCACCGCACGGCATTGGCTCTGACATGGCCCAACCATACAAATTCACACAGTCTAGATAAATAATATATCTTGACGGCAGATTTTTATCATAATTTTTTTATATATTTATTATTAGCTACTGCATATTTTTTTTGTTATAACGCTACTTCCGCCTCTGATACCTTTTTCAATATCGTTAAACATATTAACATCTGTCAGGAGATCTAATTCTATTTTGCTTGTTTTTAGTAGAGCCTCCCACGACAGCCCGGGAGCAGAATAACACCAGCAGGGATCTAGTCCATAATTACTGTAACTTTCAAAATCATCTGCTAGTAATAAAACATCTGTTTTCAAATATATATCATGATAATCACCAAATGTTTTACAACTAAATTTATTCCAAATATTTTTTGCTTATTTATATTCGTCGTCTGACACAACTTCGTTTTTGAGCTGCGAGTAAAATTTATCTTTGTCGGGAAGAGAAGTTTTATATCAAATCTGCTCCAGTCGTCGAGATACTCATACGGAAAGATATCTTTTTTTGTCAGTAGATTAAATTTATCACCAAAGCAACTTTATAGATTACTGTAACTACTACAACCTTTTACGAGCTCATCTAATGACGCTGCCATAAATTTCAGACTGTCAACAAAACGTAATTTACCGAGAGTAACTGACATATACATTTCAAAATTATTTGGAATACATTTTATCTTATTATTTAGTTTTAGTTTAGATTTAATTTCCTCGTTACCAAAAGCTTCTACAATGATACGACTGTCATAGCCACGAAAGTTATGTAAGACGACAGGAATAAGCTTTGGTGCATGAAATTTTAAATTACAATTATTATGAGCTGCCCCACGATACTGACCGGTCAGATGACAATGATCACGAACTTTATCTTGGACTCCGTTTAAGTCTACCAATAACTTCTCGCAAATATGACAATTAACCGCTTCGTTAAATTCAAGTTGTTGTTTAGTTGTTATCTTCATTGGAGCTGTTTTAAATAATTTGCTAGAAATTTTATTAACATCGTCTATCAGCTTTTTTAGTAACCATACCGCCGGACTTTCAGATTCACTATCTTTACATCTATATAACTTAATCGGACATGAAAATTTATCGTCGACGTAACAAACTACTTTATAAGCTACTCCGCATGGAACATGTTGCTGTATTTTTCTTGTACTCGATTTATTAGGATTATTTTCAGCGCCAGCCACTGGAACGAGTAGGCACTCGAAATCCGCATAAATAACGAAAGGTATATTTAGTTTATGATCATAATTTTTAAATTTTAAGACTTTTTCTTGTTCGCTTGGCATAGTTATTCTTTGAACGTTGATACAGTATTTAATATGTTCTTGTAGTTTCTCATTATTAGAAAAACCCTGCAAACATTTATAACAGAAATATTTCTTTTTTCTATTTTTATTATACCGTCCGCCAACTAAGCCGTTAAAGTTTTTTATCCAAACGTAATGTCCTTAATAAAATAATAAATTTATTGTATTTCTTTTGTGTAGCAGTCTCTGAAGTACATTTTCTCGCTCATTTTTCAAACTTTGGTATCTGATTTTCTGACACTGGAAAAGTTATTCCGTTAAAATCTAGTTCGTTTTTATATGGCAAATACTTTTCAATTCGGTCACTGTGGTCACTCTGTGGATGTCTCTCAGACAAAATTGACCAACAAAAACATT
Source organism: Megalonaias nervosa (assembly GCA_016617855.1). Lineage (NCBI taxonomy): Eukaryota > Metazoa > Mollusca > Bivalvia > Unionida > Unionidae > Megalonaias > Megalonaias nervosa. The sequence goes on along the minus strand of JAECUM010001013.1, from coordinate 18,395 downwards.
GATCGTCGTTGTTTTTGACATTTATACAGCATTTTTGTTTTTAATTTTTGTTGGCAGATCAACGTAAGAACTACCCTGCAGTACGTTATATTTTGCCGTATGAATTAAAATTTCCTTTATCATTTCAAATTTCCAACCTGACCCAGATGAAGTAAATTCTTCCAATTTTTTATTTATTTCTTGGTGTATTTCATCGGCGACTGTAGCAATATTTGTTCCAGTTAATATTTTTCGTGATTTAACTGTTAAATATGGCTCACAAAGTTCTTTATCAAAACTTGTATTTTCAAAAATCATATCAAGTATATCTTTTTCGATTGCGTGTAATTTTGATAAAATGGTGTGATACTGTACTATTAGTTTGATACTTTTATGAGTTGCAAGTTCTTTAGATATAACAGGCTGTAAAAGATGTTATAAATTTGTAGAGTTAAAATTTGCTAAAACATTTTGATCATCAAATTTGTAACTGTTGTCGTATCCTGAGAATGCACTAGCAATTTTTTCTGTTTTGATAATGCTCTTTTTAGCAATATCGCGCACTTTTAACATTATATATAGTATTTTTATATTTAATTGATTTTTTTTTTTACTTATTTTTCAATTAGAGATATAAAATCCCTATAGTATAATGACAGAAATTTTGAGATATATCAGAATGACAGCGGAAGAGCAACAAACTTATCATGTTCACCCAAAGTACAACTTATATGCTGCAAATGCACTTGGTTCGGTTATTAACAAAAAATCTAAAAAATCGGTAGGAAAACCAACACCAGCTGTTATGATAATTAGTGTAAAAGGTGATGATACAGATATCACCGAAATGTTCAGAAAAGATTTTATTTATACTTTGTTTTGCGATGAAATTCCAGCTGGACAAAGAGTCTATAGAGTCAATATTTTGATTACTGATGATAATATTGAAAATTTAGCGTTACAAGATGAATATCAGTCTCATCCTGTGTTTGATTTATATGAGGCATCTGACAGAGGAATTATACGAAACAAAAAAACTAAAAAAGTTATTGGAAGTTTGCAAAATACTGGCTATTTAGGTTTAAGATTTAGGGGAACAAAAACAGATTTTGTTAATTATTGTAATCGCCGTTTTGTGTTTGAAACTTTCAACGGCGCTATTTTAAATAATTTAGTTATCGATCATATTAACAGCATTAAATCTGACAATTGCATTGAAAATTTAGATTTAGTAACATATCAAGAAAATAGTAGAAGAGGAAATACTGGAAATAATGACTTTAGTAAGGTTAGACCAGTTATTTCAGTAAATCTTGAAATTGGACAATAAATGAAATTTAAATCGATCACAGCTGCTGCAAAATATCATAAGATTAATCCAGCTAGAATAAAAGATGTTGCCGACGGGGTAAGAAAATCAACAACGTCAATGTCAACCTTCGACAGATTTAGTTTCAGATATGATGATTAATTATATTTCGTAATTCTATCTTACTAAGACAGCTGTGGGCAAACATCAAAATATCATCTTTATCTAACTTTAATGTTATAAATGAACTTTCATTAAGTTTATTTTTTCTGCCATTGTTAGAAGTATTCTATCATTTTCGCCTTGCATTATATTCACATTAACTGGCAACATTACTTGTAATTTTGTGGCGCTATAACCCGACAGTCATTTTCGAACTGCTTCAGCTAGTTCTTTGTAATTTAATATATTAACTTTTTGATGATATTTAACCTTAGAAGAAATTTCAGTTGGAATTTCAGTAGATTTTGTTTCGCTGGTCATTATTATTTATAATTAGATAAAAGTATATTATAATATGAACTTGATGAAAAGACTTGCTGATATATATCCGGAAGATACAATCGCCACAAAATTACCACAGAAAATTGAACTCAATTTTGCAATTTTGCCAATCGCCAGCGACAAAGTTGCCAACGATAAATTTTCTAGCTATAACGAAGACGATATTTTGTATAACAACGAGTCCAACGATGAAGTAGTTGCTGTTGTAGATAAAAAAAAATTACAGCAGACCAACAACTGGACGATATAATGTTAAGTATCACATTGCCAAAAAAATAATAAAACTTAATTTTACTATTGCCGAGCAACAAATATTTTGGAAGCTTATCAAACCTTTTTTAAATCTGAAAAAACTGGCTATCAAAGAAATATAAAATATGATTTTATTTTTGTTAAAATATTTAATTTAATGCCAGTTGATAATACAAGAAAATTATATTTAATTTCGTTATGTAAAACTATCAAATGTAAATCTGTACTTGTGAAATACGAACAAATTTATAATAACATTATTGCACAAAATTATTTCAAATTTTGTATCGACCGAGTTGGCACCCAGCTATCAAATTTATCGCTATACCCGCGCCACTTAACTAAACTTTTGTTGCCACGTTTTCGGATAACTTTTTCCTCAATAACAAATACGTCTTGGGAAGTTTTCTGAAGTTCCTGCTCGTAAAAACTACCGCTTATAGGCTCATCTAATAAATCTTTTAGCGCGTATGTCACTGGTATTGTTAAAAGTACTTTATCAACAACAAATACTTCTTCGCTCCAGTTTGGAGTGAATCCCTTTACAAATGTTTTTTTCGTCAGAGAAATTCTAAATTTATGTCTGCGGTACATGTTTTCGTTTGCTAATATCGGATTTTTAATTGCGTCATTCGGCGACATTTTAATGGTTCGATGTTTCGTATTATTATATTCGTCAACAATGTTTTGTAAATTGTCAATATATTTACTCGTATTTTTAACTGTCAAATACTTATGAATTTTTTCGTTTAGTGTACGATTAAATCGCTCGACGACAACACTTTTACCTTCGTTTCCTGTAACGTATTTTTTGATGTTATTTTGGAGCAAAAACTGCTCGAACTTTTTATTAAAAAATTCTGCTCCGTGATCAGTCCAGATTCTATTTGGTTTTCTTTCTGCGTTTGTTATTATTAACTTTAGCGCATCAGTTACTGACGTTCCAGTCTTATCTGAAACTGGCACACTAAAAGCATATTTACTAAAAACGTCTATGACATTAAAAAGATATCTCTTATTATTGTTAAATTCGGCTAGATTTGACACATCAGCTAAATCTATCGCCCAGATATCATCAACGCCATTTACGACAACTTTACGTCGCGGAAACTTTTTTGTTTAGATTTGTGTAGCTCTGACGCTAGCGACGTTGTCGCAGCAGGCGATTTTATCACCGCAAGATCATCATTGCCAAGTCCAGACTTTCCAAGTCCGAATTTATATTTTGCTGCAATAAAACCCTGCACCAACTTTCTATCAATACGCTCTCGCATACTTGCCGGTTTCATATCACGAAGTTCGTCTAACATTATTTTATCGCAGCTGTGTTTATTTTGTTCGCTGTCTGGAAGTTCAATCTCTCTGTAGCAGATATCATGGCGCATAGCTATTGCATCAACTTGACTGTAAGGCTCTTGTCCTGGCAGCGGATTATCATTTTCATCTAGTTGTTTATCAAGAGGATTATAAGATCCGGTGTATTTATGGCCTGGCAAAGTCTAACCGCCTTTTGGTTTCGGTAATTTGCCAGTTACTTTATGTATATCTATACCAAAACTAATTATTTCTCTGTTGTTGCTTTGTTGGCAATATGTAACAATTTTATTTTGCTCGAGACATAAATCGCTGTCAGAGTCGCACTTGCATATCATTATATATTTTCAGATTTATAATAATATCTGTTTTCAGATTTATAACTTTCAGTCGTCTACTTATTTTCAATCGTCTACTAAAATAACCTTGTCAACGCAACCAGCTCCGGACAATTTCTTTAAAAACATACTTTTTCTTTTTCCACAAATTGCGCAAATACTTTTAAGCATCATCCTGTTGTTCTTTGTTTTTTCTGTTGTTTCATTGATATTTTCTGTTTTAGTTTTACATTTGATACAATATGTTGACATCATATATTTGTAATTTAGATAAAATTAGCAAAATTATAAATAATTTTGTGCAAGCTTTTAGGTAGCTTTACAAAAATTGGCAAAATTATCTGTTAGAAAATTATTTATAATTTTCCCAATTTTGTGCAATCTCATCATTAGCGTGAGAAGGATGATTGTCAAATTGTAAAATAAAATTTAAAAAATCAGAGTCAGAGTTCTTCAAACTCGCGGACATCTGTTTTATAAGCATCACGCAATAATATCCACAAGCAGAAGTTCCAATAGGTTGAAGCTGATTAGATGAATAATTAATTACTTTATATTTTTGAGAGATATATCTTTTAATTACATCACTTGGTGGAAGTCCAAATGAGTCAAAGTAATTATTACCGTAGACTGCTACCCAATGTGTGCCAGATCCGTCGTTGAAATCTTGTATATTTATCACACAAGAACCTGGAGACGCTAGCGTCTCTGGCGATGGAATTGCCTCAAGTTCATCTTTGGAATAAACTCTGTGGAAATTTTTTACTTGTTTTAGCTTATCAAGTATATCAAAATTACTTAACGGGGTCGCGTACCCGGTAATGTTAGTCCTCGTCCTATTCCCAGCAGATTTGGCAGTAGACTTCCCGCTAGTCCCGCTGAAAGTGGAGCTATTGGAATAAATCCTCCTTTGGTTGTTGTTCGACGTCGCGGTGTCTTTTGTTTCGTTGTTGTTTTTCGTTTTGCTGTTTTCCGTTTGGGCATTTTATATTTATCAGTCACATAAAAATTTAACTTGCAAAATTGGCAATTTTGTTACTTAAACAAAAAAGTTAAACTAAAATTTTCCTTATACCACTGCCAACAATACCACTGCCAACAATACCACTACCCTCAACTGCTTTTTTCGTTGCACCTGATACTGCTCCAGACGCTGCTGCTAGTCCTAATGTACCTAACACCGGCAAAAGTTTTGGTATTAACATTCTGGCCATTACAGATAGTGCCGGACCGATGAAGCCGCCATGTTTTGCCATTGCTGTTATTTGTGTGACACTTAAATTTAAAACAAAAGGTTTGCCTACAAAATCTCTAGAGATTTTGCTGCGGTTATACTTATTTACTTGTTTTTTGGTTAACATTAATTTTGTTAAAGTACCCGGTGCGTTAGGGTTGATTTTTAATGATACCTGCCTCTTCTTAGCAACAGCAGCTGATAATTTTTTAACTTGGCCATCAGTCAAATATATTTCTTTTACAATATATTTTGTCATCTTATATTAAAGTTACAGATTAAACTTTGACCGACATTTTACCTCCGACATAGTCGACTGTAACTACTCTATCGCTGATCCCTAACGCGTACACGTACAACTGTGCCACCGGAACTGCTCCGAGCGTTAATGTAATTTCAATATCAGCAGTTGAAAATACATCTCTTTCATTTTGTTCACTAACATCAAAATGAAATATCGGATAAATTGTACGAAACTCTTCTACTGATATCTGAGATCCATCTCCGACATCTTGATATTTTTGTATTGCGTCGAGTAGGTACATGTAAGGTCGAGTAACATTTTTATTAGCGTCATCTGCAAAATTGCATTCTATCGCTCGTTCTGGATATTGCTTTGAATTTATTCTAGTATATATACGTCTAACATCGGCATTATCAAATATCGCATTATTTTGTTGTTGGTTACCACGTCGCGCTTGCCGCTGAAATACAACAAATAATTGCCGTGGCTTTTGTTCGCTTGATGTTGTTGTGACTCTCCATGTGTAGTCTGTGGTATTTTGAACTGCTGTTTGATATATTTTATGTTGCTGAAAATGAATTTTGTTTGTGCGGTTTTTAAGAACTTCATCTAGTTCGAGCAATTTTATTACTGTCGGCGTTATTCGCGGCATCCAAAGTGCAAGTTTATTTATAACAAACTGTACATCAGCTCCGCCTGACCTAAAGAAGCAGTCGTTTTGTTCTGATCGATCTAAAATAAGTGTATGTTTAACTCCACGAAATACTTTGTTGTAATCGCGACAAAAACCGAAGATTGTACTTAACGGCAGCATCATCGTAATTTGACGTGATCCTGCTGCAAGTGCCTTTCTTCTGGTATAACCGTCATTGTAACGTATATTTTTTCTGACACTACGAAATGAGTTATTAATCCAATTCAGCATTTCAGTGCCGGTCGCAGCTGCTCCTGGTGGTGTTATACCAAGATTATTACAAGCAACAGTAAGCGCGACTCTTGTAGCAACATCACCAGCGGCTGCATCTGGTTCGATTATACCTAGCGCAGCAGCATTAACAATAAGAAAATCTCTTACAGTTGCAGCATCTGCAGCGGCATTAGCTCCAGCCACTAAAAGAGGTGGACCTCAGTTGAAAACTCAGACGATGCCATAAAACCAGACCCACCACTTCCAGTATCTTTAAACCACATCATATCAGTTGCAGTTGATCTGGGGTACTCATCAGAAAACGAAATAGTATTTAAGATTGTACTTGCAACTTGCAAGTGACTTGAAATATCTTCAATAGTTTGATTGGCCAGCTGATATCTGGCACTTTTAAATAAACACCAGCCATCATTTATAAGAGCTACTTCTGTTCCGGCTGCAATTGCAACAGGTGGATTAGCTATTGTCATAATCTGGCCGCGAACTTCCAATACAGCCTTGTGTGGCAGTAGAAATACATCTTCGTCTCGGTATTAAATGTTCTGACGCCAGCTTTATTTGGCTCATTAGAATTTTCGTCGAGATACTCAATATATTCAAATTCTGTTACGGTGTTGTCATCGTCATAAGTTTCTGTTAAATCGAGATAATTTTTGACAGATATTTTTTATTTATTAGATTACATAAAATTGGGAAAATTCTAACGGTTACTATGTAATTGGTGTTGTTAATTTAGATATTAAGTTTTGTATAATCTGCTCGCCTTTTGGTGATAAAAGTTTTTTTGTTGTTGTTATCATAGCACGTTGAGTTTCTTTTGTTGGAGCTATTTCTGATATAACCTGTTTGATTGTCGGTGGTGATCTACTTTGTGGATTGCCTTTAATTTTATCAGTTATTTTTTGTCCCACCGCAGTTCCGGCTGCAGATGCGGCTCCAGTTGCAAAAGCTTTTGACGCGTCTAGTGCAATTGGTGCAACTTTATGCGCTATTCCCGGAACACTTTCAATAATTTTAGCAAATATATTTCCCAAAAATCCTCCGACTATTTTTCTTCGATAAACTTTTTTTTGTTTCATTATATCTGAGGTTGCATAAAGCCGAAGTCAATAACTTTGTTATTGTCAATCACGAAGTGATTGTGCGTAAGTGTAAATAGTAAGTAACAACCTCGTTATTCAAATCCAGCAGTCGTCCAGATTGATCTGTCAACTGCATATTTATACTTGTTATTTGATTTTCAACATTTAGCGGATAATAAATAACTTGCAGCGGACTAATTTGCATGAGCGATCCCGGTGGAACATCTGGCGAAAAGCTATATATCGTTTGTCCTTTACTACCCTGGGCTGAGTAAGATCCAGACGCAATGGAGCAATTTATCAGTATTGTATTTACGTCAGTTATATTTACCGGAAATTCACCGTCATATGTTTTAGTTTCTCCTTCTTTAGATCTATATATTTTACGAGTAAATCCAATCAGAGACGCTAAGCTCTTTGGTAATGAAAAATCTACTTCAAAACCATTTTTTAATGTTATTCTGGCGCGTAAAGTATTGTAATTTGGTGTTAGCTCAAAATTGTCAGCGTCGCTTTTAACCAAAAATGTTATTCTTTCGAGTATTGTTTGATTTAAATCGGTTATGTTGTAGGCTCCTTGCGGAATTTTAATTACCCAAATACCGCCAATGTATTCTCCGTTGGGGGGAGAATAAAACATAAAACATAAATTCATCATTGACACCAGTTTTCAAGTTAGACATGGAATGCCAACATGTACAAGAAATTAGTCCAATTTCATACTGTTTTTCAGTATCAAGTTGTACCGGTGGAATATAATTTACTGAAAAATTTGCGCTATCTTTCGCGTTAGCTATCGCATTAGCTGTCGTGGCCGTACTAGAGTCTAGTAATAATGTTGTTGACATTGTTATATATAACATTTTACAAAATTAAGTCGCCGTGTAAAGTTTCGTATTCATCAGATGTTAATGAATTTTCCGATCTTAAATGATCAAGTATGTCAATAATTTCATTATCGATTTCAGCACCAACATTTCCAGCTTCCTTTGATGATATCAACAGCAATTATCTGCCTATCATTTCAGCAGTTGATGCAAATATTTTTACACCTGTTCCGGTTACTAGCAGTTTTTCAAGTGATCTTTTCAAAGCTTCTTCTTCCATTGTTCTTTTACCCTCAGCAAACATTTGTTTGTTATAATCTAGTCTTTCCTCATCATAAAATTTTGCTTCAGTATTTATAGTACTAAGGTGAGCATCACTTTTATATTTTTTGTTTAATTTTGCTACATTATTAATAATTTGCTCATAAAGTCTAGCAATAATTGCGTGTCAATGTAATCTAATATTTTGCTTGTAGTTTTTATTTTTTACTGTTATGTTTTTAATATTATCTTCACCTTTATATATTATTTCTCTTAGTTTTTTCTAATTTTTCATTAGCATTAAATTCATCCTTTTTAATATGATGTAATCTAACATTTTTATATCCATACTCTTTATTAAAATCATCGTATTCGAAATCTTCTATTCTATCATACGCATTTCTGGTATCAAGTTCAAATTCTTTTCTAAAAGCTTCTCCTTCAACTTTTTTTTCTATATCTTCTAACTTTCTTCTAATCGGCCCAACTGTTAAACTTGCTAATTTTCGTTCAAGTTCAAGTGGATTATTGATCAGACTATCTATTTCAGCTTGTCTAGCAGCAGGATCAGCAATATGTGCTGAAAGTTCTTCAGCTAATCTTTTTTTTTTCCTCGGCAGATCTATCAATAATTTTTGCGGTAGATGCTTCTTGTATTTCTTTAACAATTCCAACAAAACCTTTTTCCTGTACTTTCTTAAGTTCTTCTGGAAACATTGTTTGCACTTCACGTTGTTTTCCAAGTAGCGCTTCAGTAACCGGTTTGAAAATCGCGGCTGTTGTTTCTTCTGCAGACACTTGGCCACTTCGTGCTTCTTGAATCATCTTTCTAAGTTCTTCTTTAGATTTAACAAGTTTTTTTCAGATTTTCTATATGTTTTCTGTATTTTGCTTGTCTTTCCATAATTATTATATATAAATTTTATATAAAACAAAATTGGGAAAATTATAAATAATTTTCAATACAACATCGAAACATTTTAGCTGGATTATCTGTTAGTTTATCAAACAAGAAAAAGTTATATTTATCCGCTGTCGCTTTATGATATAATTCAATAAATTTATCTTTTGTCACATCACCACATTACTCGTTTGCAATATTTCTAACGTCAACATTGTCCAGTCCCGGAAATAATATAAAACAACCAGTATTTCGCCGAATAAATCTGTCGACGTTGTAAAAACCTTGAGCTAAATAAACAGAATTACATTTCTTATTACGTGATAGTGAAAAATATGATCTTATTTTATTCATCTCTACATTATTTAGCGGAATATCGTCAAAAACTACTATCTTATGCTCGGACGAATCAAGTTGATTAACTGGAACAAGATCTTCTGGTTGTCTGATAATAAAATAATCTTCACCAACATCAAGATCATCACGAAGTTTGTCATTGTATTCGCTTAGTAGCTCGTACTTATCTTGCTGTGGATTAATTGTATAAATCTAAACTCGATCGTAGTTAAAATTATCGCCCAGCAGTAAATTCATAAGCAAATTTGTTTTTCCTGATCCAGTTCGCCCAACAATAAGATAATGACAATCTGGAAGTTCATTGTTATGTTTATGTTTCACCAACCGCTCTGTATCAAAATTTAATATCGGTGACGACGTTGTCGTTAATTTTGCCATTGTTGTTATGTATTTTATGTTATATTAAATAAATAATGAGCCATTATGCAAAATTTGGAACAACATTAGGAGATTCGTCGGCAACAATAACAAACGGCAATATTGATTTATCAGGTTACCTAAAAAAAATCTGGTGATACAATGACAGGAAACCTATGTCAAATCAACGAGTAATAGATTTAGAAACAGATTATCCGCCAATAAATGTTGTTGATACACAAGCTGTTAGTTATAAACAACTAAAATCCGTCGACAGCAATAAACTAGATAAATCTGGCGGAATTTTAAGCGGCAACTTAGACATGTCAGGGAAAAAAATTATAAATTTAGAGACTGGATATCCACCGGCAAACTTAACTCAAACTCAAGCGGTGAGTTATACACAACTAAAATCTGTTGACGATAATAAATTGTCACTGACAGGCGGAACTTTAAGCGGCAACTTAGATATGTCAGGGAAAAAAAATAATAAATTTAGAGACTGGATATCTACCAGCAAACTTAAATTATACACAAGCGGTAAGTTATTCGCAGTTGTGGTATGTGGATGATAACAAAATATTATTGGGTTAGAAATTGTATATCCGCCAGAAAACTTAAATCAAACACAAGCTGTATGTTATGCACAACTAAAATCTGTTGACGATAATAAACTTAACAAAGCCGGCGACAAAATGACAGGTAATATTAACATGTCGAGTAAAAAAATTATAAATTTAGAGACTGCATATCCGCCAGAAAACTTAAATCAAACACAAGCTGTAAGTTATGCACAACTAAAATCTGTTGACGATAATAAACTTAACGAAACCGGCGACACAATGACAGGTAACCTTTCAATGAGCATTAATTCAAAAATAATTGGACTACCAACAACCTCACCACAAGCCGATGCTGATGCTATTAGTTATGCTTAGTTAAAGGAAGAACTTACCCCACATTTTAAGAAATCCGGTGGACCAATGTCAGGTAATATAAACATGAGAGACAAAAAAATAATGACAACTTACGTTCCAGTTAACCCTAACGATTTGACAAATAAAGCGTATGTTGATAGTCTGTCTGGTGGTATAAAACGAACTAAAAATAATGTTGGGTATATTCCAACACTTTATAAAGCAACTGACAACCGAGCCGGGTTTGAGGTAAGCGCATCAGCATATTATCCTGAAAATTATCCTTATTACGCTTTCTCTGATGGACATGAGTGGACGACCAACGGAGAAGTTGAACATTTTTGGATCAAAATTAATTGTTCTACTGCAGTTGCTATTTGGCAATTTCATTTGCGCGGCAGATTAAACTCTAGAGTTGGGAGAATTTATAATTGGCAATTGGAAGGATCAAACAATGATATCGACTGGACAACATTATATAGTGCAGTAAATATATATATTTCAACAGCACAATATTTTACAGTCCCGACAGAAAATACTGTTAACAAGTACTTATGTTTTCGAGTTAATGTTTTTGCTGCTGAACATTCGTTTCCGGGACTAACAGCATTTCAAATATATACACTCGATGATCAAATTTAATCTAATGCTATAAAATAATGACAGAACCACCAATTATAACTGTTGCAAGGGAATTTTATGATTATATTCTTAACTATAAAAATTTTTTTTTAGGTGAATCACTAGCGGCACATGCGATAAATAACAGAATATTTTTTTCAATTTCAATGATAAACTCTCTATTGTTAGAGGAAGAAAAAAATTTTGTTCGTGTTATGCATATGCGAGGACCACAACTAAAAGGAGCAATAAAAAATTTTGAAGTGATAAGTAGATACTGTCATCCTGATGATTGTCTAGAAGAACTTAAACAAGTTGAAATCCTGCTAAAAGAAAATATTGCTCGAGCTTGATTTTGGAAATTTAGATTTGATAATAAAATCGGACTTAATAAAAGCTCGTGCTTACGGTAAAAGAGATGATATAAAAAAGTCTGTAGAAGATAGTCATGATGGTCTCAGCAGATTTATGGAAACTAAAATAATAAGAATAAAAAGAAACAAGAAGTTATACAACAGTTTTTCAAAACGAGAAATTTTTAGGTATCTCGGTATGTACTACCACGACAAAGAAACTCTAATTAAAATCGTTACTATGGAACTAGACACTGAGTTAATTATTAAAGCGTACGCAAACGCAAATTTGCCAATGGTACTTAAAAGACCAGAATTTGATCCGATTATTGTTGACAGTTCTATAACGATAATCAAAAATTTTGACGATGAAATTAGTGATCTTGATTATATTGAGCAAGGAAAGTTTTTTTGATAAAGTCAGAGAAACAGATTTAGTATCAAAGACCGATTCTTATTTCAATATAGATGAAGCGGATGATCTTCCATTTCCATCAATCCACCGCTCTAGGCAATTGTCATTACGAAATTATTACAATGAAGTTGAAAAAATATTAACAGAACAATATGAGGCATTATTTTTAAAAATAGCTTTTGTTATTGGTCTGCCAACAAACGAACCAAAATTACTTAAAAAATTAATACTAGCAAATTTCGTGGTCGCATATGCAATTATCAGACAACATCTTGTTTTAAAAAAATAACACGTTAGATCAAGTAAGCTTGGTATTAGGGTATATTGATAAAACAGAAAGCGATTACAGTAATTTGGTGAATGAAACAGATTTGTATAAAGATGAAGTAGGAAATACTTTTGACTCATATGCCTGGTTAAAGAAAAATGAGGTTCTAACAGATGAACGATATAAGGATACTTCGTCAAATGTTTATGATAAATACAGAATTTTTATAGCTGATCCGAATAATAATAAGTTCCGCGAGTTTCTTGATTCAGTTGCTGGTACTAGAACTTTTGTCTTTGTATAAAATATTGTATAATGAAAAAACATATAATCGATTTCAACCATATTTCAGAAGAAATTCCAAAACAATATGTTGACGCACTAGTACAATATTATAAATTTTATCACAAAAACCTCTGGTGTGTAAAAGAATGTTATAAATACTACCGTAGAATACTTCGAGTAATATCATATTTGCCATTGTTAATGACTGGCTCTGGTATAATCTCAAGAGGAGCATTATTAAATCCGTTTTTGTTTATAATATCTGGCGTCGGTGTCTCTCTTTCAACACTTGTAAAAAAAAAATTGAACCTAAACTTGAAACAAAAAAAAAAAATGCTTGTAAAACAGCAAGTATCACTTACAAAAAATTACTTGATCAAATACGATCTTATTTGCGAGGCGTAAAATATGATATGGGCGATTTAATACGCGAGTTTCGTATTATTGACAGTATGTTAACGGATATCCTACCAACGAGAGTCAGCAGGTATGAAAAAGATTATCATAAAATATGGTTACAACAGTAGCTGTTCATTTTTGACTTATATCATTATCAAATAAAATATCAACCATATTGTCAATAAATGTCATTAAATCATCTGACCAACCTCTTATTCGTTCGTCATTTTCAGTTGCGAATAACCATACTGACCCATATTTTGGTGATATATGATAACCAACTTTTTTAATACAGTCGCTTATTATTTTAGGTTTTATGCCAGTATAGCATGAGGCTGATTTTATTGAATCAAATCTCTTACAAAATTTGTTTGTTAGATCAAATCCAACATGTCTGATTGCCGTTGACGGATAACCCATATTATATAATATTTCATTGTTTAATATGAAATTTTGTCTAAATTTTAAAATATTTCAGTAGTAGACTAATAGGCTGGCCTTGGATCAGAGACCTAACTCCCCAAAAACAATCAGGTACACAAAATGTCTAATTTATCGGATACACAAAAAATGTTTTACTAGGGGAGTTGGGTCTCTGGCCCAAGACCAGCCTATTAGTTTACTACTGCTGCGTTAATGACATCTCAGTATCTGCAGACAAAAATGAGTCAGTAAAAGATATGGAGTAGATATCAAAATACAAAGATTTTCAACTAAAAATCAACAGAATATGGAACATCAAAGAAACAAGCAACATCCAAGTAATAATGTGTGATCTCAGACTGATAAAAAGATTGCATGCAGCACAACATTATAAACATCGCTGGGGAAGTCAATAATATCTTACTACTCCATGGTCTTAAACTAAGCTTTAGAAAGAAACGGAACCAAAAAGGTTTGTAAAATGAACAAATAATTTATTTCTTAAAGTTACAAAGTGAAAATTAAAAGGGGAACTTAGTATTGTGAATTAAATCCCACATATAGTCCGAAATATTCTATTAGAAGTCCAAAAGTTTCGAAGGTAACAATAACCTTGATAAATCATAATGATATAATCCAGAATGTCTTTGAATCAATTCACAGTAATCCCAAAGTAGTTTGTTTTAGGCCAAAATATCCTCTCAGATTATATATGAACACAACAATAAATAATTCCATAGCCTGAACTTAGAAAAGGAATGAATAATTGTTTAATAAACCTATTCATATTCAAATTTTCAGCTGGCCTATGAAACTACAAAAGGTCCTGGAAAATGAATGATTTCTAATGAAAACATTTCACTAATTCGTAAACAAGGGCAGCCCTTGAACTTAAATTCACGTAAACATGATTAACAAATGATAAAAGTCAGGTAGGCACAACTTTCAACCATGACAACAGTAAGAAGTCCTCAATCACATACAAAGGCCAAGCACATAATAAAATTAAATATATACATAACAAATGATGAAATGAAAAAGACATTGATGCCTGTCCAAGTACATAACAAATGATGAAATGAAAAAGACATTGATGCCTGTCCAAGCACATATATTAAAAAGATCTCTCATAATCTAACAATGTGATACACTTACGTATACTGTCTTAAGTAGGATCAAATTCATAATACTTAGGTCAATAATCATATGATATTTCTACTACTACTACACTACCACTACTACTACTACCACTAATAATAATAATAATAATAATAATAATAATAATAATAATAATAATAATAATAATAAAACACGAAGAAGAAGGAGAGGAATCATCATCATCATCATCATCATCATCATGACAATCATCAGCAAGGTGTAAAAGGAAGGCGACGAAGTGAATAGTACTCGAGCTGTTAACGGTGCCTCTACAAGTGTCACAGCTACCGCTGAGGGGAGAGGTGGATCGGCCGGGTGAGGATGTATGCAGATTCGTTGCTCTCTCTCTCTCTCTCTCTCTCTCTCTCTCTCTCTCTCTCTCTCTCTCTCTCTCTCTCTCTCTCTCTCTCTCTTCACTTCAAATGAGCATAAAAACCGGAATGTTTCCTGGAGTACGTTATCTAGATGGTAAAAATGATGCCATGGAATGGCCTGAAATGCAGGAGGGTTTCTCCTACTGGACCACAATACGCCTTGCCTACTTGCTTTACATTCCTATTCCAATTATAATCTTGGATCCGCCACTGCCTGAAGGCAGCACTAATAATTGTCGCAATGATTTTGTATGATACAGGAGATATTGTTATTAAATTAGATGGGATGAGAAATCTTGGTAGCGATGGGATGAGCCATTGCAATATTACCAACAATGACAACACTTACACTGACAGCAAATTTTGTAGATAAATCTCAGATAGTGCCGATAAGAAACAACATTCTGAGCTCAAAAAAAAATAAAAAAATAAAAAAAATAAAAAAATAAAAAAAATTCTTAACAAACTATAACAAACCTCAAAACCGAATTAAATGCTTACTCCCTTCAGTTATGACTCTAACTGAACCTGATCGCGTACCTAAATCGCTGTTGGCAAGGAAGATTTCATTTACTGTTTGCATTATTCACTAGCACGCATCTGTATCAGTTTCATAATAAAATACTCCATGGATTCGAAAAGATACATTTGCACCTTTTTACATAAACTGTTAAAAAGTTAGCGAAACGTCTATTAATTTATTATCGAAATCTAACATGCCTATTATGTTATTATTGAAATCTGACATGTCTATTATGTTATTATTGAAATCTGACATGTCTGTTATGTTATTATTGAAATCTGACATGTCTATTATGTTATTATTGAAATCTGACATTTTTGTTATGTAATTAATACACTCTAACATGTATATTATGTTATTAAGGAAATCTAACATGGTTATTATATTATTAATACAAACTAATATGTATAGTATTTATCAAAGAAAGCCCCCTTAAGAATTGTGGAAAATGCATGGACTAAGACGCTTATGCTTTAAGATTATATAAAAATAGTTGCCCTTTCCAGTCTTTCGTATTACTTTTGCATGGTTTAATGGTAGTCCACGTTCTTTCCTTATACTTTACTGCGATGACATCCTTTAATAGGCCCGGACTTGAAGTCATAAGAACGGAAATCCGGCATGAATAAGGGCTGAATAGGTACGGTACCATACATGTACGAAGAAATCACGCATCAAATAAGAAACATATTATAAAAAATTCAAATGTAGCAACTACTGTAGTCTGGGAACGAGACGGTACTTTATGGTCGTATTATTAGATGATTACATATGAATGGAAATTATATAAATTACAATCTTGTTTGTCTACATGTCTGTTTGTTTTCATAATCACCAATTAAAAAGCAGTTGTATAATTCATTCAATCATTCATTAATATCAATATATATGACCGTTCCGGTGGCCTAGTGGTTACAGCGTCAGCCTCGGATGCGGGAGGTCGTGGGTTGTTTAAATTATTGAATTCAAGTGATTATTTTCTCTGGAAATACAAAAGTGCTTTGATGAAATTCTTGAATAAAGACATTCACTGGAATTTATGCTGAATTCAAACCTGTAATTATATTTCTGTGCTTTAACAAAAGATTGTTGATACATCGACACTTTAATAACTACCACAGACACGTCATCGACTTCATTTTGGGATTTTTCCTCGACTTTTGCTGAATTTTATGCAGGACATTGAATTACTAGGGCTTGTGTCTGTAATTCTTGGATTATTTTTGGATTATTATTCGCAATACCGTAAGTTGTTTTTTCTCATTCTCACTTTGTATTCTAAGGAAATAAAACATATTTGTCAAATTTTACAAAGCTTTTTGTCTTTCACTTTTTTCTGTTACTTATTTTAATATAACATAGACTCGTAACAAAGTACCTAGCCATTTTAAGCAAAGCGCCTTGCCCAAGACACAACAAACAATGCTATCCCTTCTGATTCGATAACTGGATTCGAGCTCGTACCTCTTCCATGGCGAATCAGACATACTAAACACTGAGCCACCGTGACTCGTTCCTCCCATAGGCGTATTTTATGGCATACAGGGGTGGTGGTGCATTGAGTTAAAGGTAGCTGGTTCGATACTCGCCCGGACCAGTCTGGGTCGGCCTCCTTGGTGTGTTCTCGGGAAATCATTTAGCTGCCGTTTCCTTCGCATGAGAAAGCCAATCATGTGTTAAAGATGCCGTTAAAGAAACAAACAAAACCCCACACAAATATACCATAAAAAATATATACCTCTGAAAGTTTCTTCGTAAGGACACAAATGGCACAGTGCACAGAATATTCTGAAAATTGGAGTAAAGAAAATATTCGTGCATTGCCTTAAACTGTGCACCAATTTTATTATATTTTCCTAAGAGAAACAATTATATTATTTTTGTTGTTTTACCAGGAGACATCGAATAGTGTTGTCGATAACACTCAAGTTTAGGATAAAGAAATGAACTCATGCATTTAAATCATCTTCGCTATATTGAATAATGAATTGTGTTTCAATCGGAAACTCGCAAGGGAAAAATGAACTTCGAAAACTAATAGGTCCTGAATTTCGGCTCCTGTCATCGCTAAATTAATTCTGTCAATATTTAATAAGAGTACATTCTCATTATGTACTGTTTCCAACCATTTATAATCTCAGAGAATGTGTCTGTCACGCAATTTAACTATTTTTTTTTTAAATTGTTTAAAAAACGTTTCTAAAAGACTGTGTTTTACACGCCATGCATAAAACCTTGTAGTCTTAAAATTATATAATGTAACTGCTGTGTCAAATTTGATACTTTAAATTGTATTTAAACAGAGCTTTAGCTGAAAATACATTTGCAATTTTATGCATCAGTACCAAGCATTGTTAAAGACATATGAACCCGCATACCTTTAACAATCTTTATATGTGTTGCAAAGACATGTCTCAAACACAATAGCTGACAATGAATGTAAACTGATGATCTTTATCACAACTCTAAAATAATTAATTTTCTCAGTTTCCTTGCTAGATAAAAGGTCCGTTTTCAATCAGTATCTAGTACAGATAATACTTTCATGCCCTCCATCTGTCCTTCCGTCTGTCCGTAATTCCATTTTGTATATAAGCTGCCCATACGGTAGCCATCTGCAAGAGAAGTATTACGAGGAGACCAAACTTCCCATAAGTAAAAATTGTAATTCTAGTGGTAATATATATATATATATATATATATATATATATATATATATATATAGAGAGAGAGAGAGAGAGAGAGAGAGAGAGAGAGAGAGAGAGAGAGAGA